>JACJUY010002767.1:79706-99210 GCA_014220935.1 Platorchestia sp. MABIK
GACAGTTTTTGAGCTACAGTAATGATTTTGGTATCATTGGATGCAGAATAACGTGGATATTCCAAAAAATTGAATGCTTTTCCTCAAATTTCCAATTATATTTCATCATTCATGTTCCTCAAGGTAAGCATCCCCCTTCCGAACCTTTTTTTTATTATTGAATTTAGAGCAATGAAATTTGGTACACTGATAGGAAATGCAATTTAGAATCATTTACCTTCCGTGAAAAAATGCGATTTTCTTGAGAAGCAAATGGGAAATTATAGAAAACAACATTTTGGGGGAGGGGGATTTTCTAAATGCTTCTTCTCTGACAGTTTTTGAGCTACAGTAATGATTTTGGTATCATTGGATGCAGAATAACTTGGACATTCCAAAAAATTGAATGCTTTTCCTCAAATTTCTAATTTTAAATTAAAAAAATGAAAAAATTTAGAAGCAAATTTTTTTTTTCAACTCAAATTTATGACATAACTTTGGAACAAAATTGAATTTTGAAAACTATTCAATTTTTTGGAAAGCTCTTGTTTTTTCGCATCCAATGATACTAAAATCATTACTGTAGCTCATAAACTGTAGGAGAAGAAGCATTTTAAATTTTAAAAAATATTCATAAACAAATAAGTTTTCAAGACATTTGTTTCAAATTCTCCAAAATTTATAAAGCTAGAGCAATGTGGTTTGCTGCATTTGAAAGTGAAATGTGTGCTCTAAAATTCCTATACAATGGATTTTCAAAAAATTTCACATGAAACTTTCCGTAGACTTTTTACCCTAAATTTATAACTTTTACCCTACCTCTTTCAAAATTTATTTTTATTTATTCGGCAAAAATTTAAATGAAAAAAACTGTCTTATAGCAACTTTGGAGCACACATTTCACTCTCAAATGCAACAAACCGCATTGCTCTAGCTTTGTAAATTTCGGAGAATTTGAAACTTTTGAAATATACATATTTTTTATATTATAAGGAATAATTTATTTTATATGACCTAATGAAAAAAAACTTGTTCAATAAAAGTTGTTACAAATTTAGAGATCTAGTAGTCTGCAAATTTTCATAGACGTAAGTCCAATAGAAAAAAAGTTTCGAGTTTTTGGAAATGGTGCCCTTAATCACATTAGTTCATGACTCACAAGCTACAACAAAAGTGAAAGAAAAGAAAGCCTAGAAAAAAGGTCATTTAGTGTAGATTATACAAACTAGGGATCGCACAAAAGGTTTGTTCACACACAGAATACCCCGCACATGGGAACAGCAAGTTGGCAATGAAGAGGAAGAAAATGCAAAGAACATAAGCAAAGAAAGCATAAAAAATGAGAGGTAAACAAGTCACACAAGATGAAAATACAGAAGGCTGATCTATAGCAGAAGTAATGAAATACTATCATCCTAAGGGAAGGTATTTTTGAATACTAATTTCAATTTTTTTTTATTAATTTTGTGTGACTGGCACTGTCCAAGGAAACAAATTTTTGAATGTAAAAAAGATATGAGAAAACAGTGTAAATTTATACTTACATTTTCTGATCTTTAGACATTATTAGTTAGTCCTATGATGCACTAGAACCTGAAAAAAACATTATGAATCAAAGTAGATAAATTAAAATCAAAGCAGATAAATGAGATGATGAAAAGTAATAGTCTGGTATTGTGTGAACTCAATATCTTCTTATAACAGCATATATCTCTAGAAAATAAAAAAGTTAGTTGGTTAATATTGTAGGCATTACCACAAATAATATGCCTCATGTGTGCAAGGAATGTCCAGCGTGCAAGGGTCTGAACAGTTTATGTGTGTTCTTGTCCTTTTGAATGATTTTCAATGTTGAATAGAGAGGATATAAACATTTTTAAATATGTTTTCGTGAACCCTTTATTGGCTAATGTCCATTTAGAAGGACATTAAGAAATCACTCACATTGTTCTTATATTCTAAATGTTCTGTTAAAAGTTCATACCTCAGTGAGTTTCATGAATGATAATTTAAAGAAATTACCGTAATATTTCAATTTAAAGCCAAACAATTTGGCCTAACTGGGTAAGTGTTCATTGGCTGTACTGTGTTTCTTGGTTTTGCCAAGTTTTTGTGATTGAATAATTTCCTAATGCAGTCTTTATCCACGTTCATCAGTAAAGTTTATAGTAAAACTAGAATTGCAGTCTTGGCAGGCAATTCTTTCATATCAAATAGGTAGGAATTGATTCTGGCTTTATTTATACTTTACTTCTACTGATTCAAGTTACCTTTGATCCAAAGCCCAGCCACTTGTTTAGGCATCACCAATCAACTGTTCCACAATAAAACATAATTTTCCAAAATAAGTTTTGTTACTCCCTTGCTGTGTGGCTGAAAATAGCTACATGTAACGGTGGGCAAGTGCTAGCACCCCATCCTCCAACAATACAGCTTATTTGAATATAGTTCTACATTAATGAAACAAACCCACACTGCTTCCTACTTCATTGTAAATGATGTTGACAAAGGTTCAGAATACAGTCCAAAACTACTTTTGGTTATTTCTAATATTTATTTATTTATATTTATAATATTTATTATTATTTCTAATATTTCTAATAAACTACTTTTAAATCAATTGTTCCTAAAAGGCATGTTACAAAAGCTAATGATAAGCTGGACAAGTAAATAGAAAAAATTAAACTGTTAAGGAAGAGTTAACAAATTGAAGCTACCTCTGAAGAATAATACTGAGTAAATAATAATTAGAACAAGTATAAATTTCTAACTCATTCCCACACTTTTTATGCACCAGATAAAAATATATACTCTCATTAAAACTGTTTGATCTAATACTTAAAGTGCCCTGAAGAATAATACTTACTGAAATTGACATAAATTAAAAAACAATTGCATAAGAAGTTATTTTCCTCTGCATTAACTTGATTTCTGCAACTCTAACTCCATCACTACAATCCTCTAGCACCTTTTTGTCCTGTACAGCTCTCAGCAGCAGCACTGGTCACTTGAGTGCAGCCCAAAGAGAGTGTCCTTATTTGCACAAGTTTACAATGGATTTCTCATTTATGAAAGACTTCTCCAGTGTTAAAATTATTTTACGTAACTTCTGTTTATACATCTATCTGTGACCATGTTTTACTACTGAAATATAAATTGTTTTAACACGTTGACTCTGAAGTGGTACATATGTGTACCACTAGGTAAATGCTCATTTACATGCCAGAATGTACTAATGATATTTCTAAATTTTGGAATATAAGGTAACATATTATGATTCAGTTGTATTCTTTACACTTATTAAAAAGGTTAAAAATACATTAGAGCAGAAAAGCCGGATTTTCAATACGACTTCTTATAACCTGACCAAACAGTAGCAACCCCACAATCGTAGTCAACGTGTTAAGAACAATGCAATTCCTAGTTGGTGATGATTACATAAATGTGATGTTTTCTGTTCAAGTCAGTTCACTTTTTTATTCTTGGCTCATTGGCAAACAATATAGGCTTGAAAAAATGAATTAAATTATATTTGAGAGAGCACACTGTATTGTTTATAAGACCTAGAAAATAGTCTCCATCAATATTTTTTGCGGTGAGCAAATAAGTATTCATTATTATTGTTTTCAAGTGTCTAGTACGACGTCCACATTATAGGAAGGTCTTAGGCTGGCTGTGTACAAACTTGAGCAAATCCCTAAAATCCAAGGTTTATTTTATCATGAATTTTTCCTCACATCCTATTCTGCCAGAAAAAACTGCACATAAAAAAAGAATAAAATTCATCTTCCATTTGATTAAGCCCTTGCAAGAATTATCTTTTTTAGGGGAAAGTCTTATAAAGCATTGGTCATCATTGCGATTTAGGCAAGAGCAGCCTAAACAGACTTTCAAGAGGTTGTCTAAATATATGAGAGGGAATGGACCCTGTGGCATTGCCTCAGGCACACTAGGAGCCACATAATGCACATTACGGGTAGATTCCATTTCTTTCTATACCAAACATATTTGCAGACAATCCTACGACATCTTAAAGGTACATTTATGGAGAAATAAGGCTCAACTCAATAAATAAATAAATAGATAAATAATTGAACATTCTTGGAAATTCAAAGCAACCACTTTTATTAGTAGAACATTTCACAGTTGCCAGTTTTCATCACATTGGTATATTCATTTTAAGCCTTATGTGTAATTTCTTAAGAATATTTTGAGACTAGTTTCTTCACTATTCAATGACCCAATGCCTCGTCATCAATAAATTTTGTCCAAAATTTAAGTCCAGACTAGTTTTCAAGCTGTGTGAGCAAGGGTAGGTACATACATGTTGCATGTCAAAGTCTTCATGAGTTTGACAAATTGGATACAAAACACCTTTGGAGTCTCATTGTTGCTCATTTTTTCATGTTTATATGGCTTACTGTTTCAATAATTTTAGTCAACCAATCAAGAAATTACTTTTTGCTGTGGTGTTGATAGAACTTGGAAGTGTTTGTATTATTATATCAGTGAGTGAATTTGATTGGTATTAATAAATTTCACTCCAAATACAATTAATTCAAATTGGCAACTAGAGGTAATAAAATACAACATACATGAAGCCAAACAGAAGTAAGTAGAGCAAGAAAATTTTAGACAGGTTCAGTTCTGCTTACAGCAGTGGTTCTCAACCTTGTTGGAGGTACTGATTCTGAACCTCTCACAGGTTTCATACATGCATTCATTGAACCCTTCATAGTTGGAAAAAATGGGCTTGTTTTTTTTTTCAAATTCAAAACATGTATATATAACTATTTATTGTATTAGTGCACAAACTGTACCATGAACTTAAAGTTAAGGGCCGACAGCCTCAGGGCCTTTGTAATGGCCTACAATTTGCTCCGCAATACTCACAACATTCACACAAAAGAGTTGAGCGCCTGTGTACAAGACTTGTCCAAATTAACTACTCAGGATCTACCAATCCTTGTCACAAGCTGCCATTAAACAGCATCACTGGGATAACCAGTACGTCAAAATACCGTCCCCAGGCATGGTGGATCATTACAGCCCACTCCACATGACTGGCTCATTCTAGTCATTGTCTTTTACTCCATGCACGTACAAGAAAAACTTTCATAGCTTCAATGATACTCAAATTACACTTCTGATCCAATCGAACAATACAGCTCATACCACAATCATCTTCAGCACATCTGGTATACCATTTCTTCTTTCCATACTGCTCAAACACCACATTCATGAAGCTCGCTCTCTTGCTCTCTTGCTCATACTTACTACATTCCAGTATAAAATGCTCAATTTTTTCCTCCACTGCCCTATCAAACTGCCAACATAATCTATTATTATTCTCAATTCATCTCTATGTATGCCTATTCATGCTCAATGACTTACACCTCACAGCAAACAAGAGCTGGCTACCAAAACTACTATCATAGAGCATCTCACACTGAGGCACTTCCTTTTCCATATTTCGGATTAGTGTAGGCTTTTGCATCATGCTAAGCATCCACTTATTCAATCCATTCTCTTTTGTACACCTCTCAATCTTTTTTCCACCTCTTACAGTCCCACTCTAGTCCCTCACCTCCAACATTCATTAAAAGCCAGTCATCCACACTCCACAGGTCTCCCAATTCTGACACGAATAATCTTTTGCATACTTAATTTCCTCGCATGCCTTCAACGTACTTTCTCCCAACAGCTTACACTCAGATTCCATTCAAAAATTTGCTTTACCCACCTGCCATTCTGCATTCTCTCAATTCTTACCTTATAATTCAACACAGTTTTCATCATTCTTTTTGAAAATAGGCTCCACCCTTGGTCACCTTTAATAGCTTCTGTTGCTGTCCATTTTGGAGCACCCAATGCTAGACGTCCTACCTTATTTTGTATCACATCCAGCTTTTCAAGGTCACTTCCATTCCAGGCAAGAGCATTTATACCATACATTACACTAGGTACAGCAACATACTTCCACATTCCTCTCAAACATGCCCGTCATAGCCGTGTGGCTTTAGGACCTGTCTCCGTGAGGGCAACGAGGGTTCGAGTCCCGGTGCTGGAGGCGATTTTCTCCGTTGGGTATAGGAGAAAAAATTCTAAGCACAATACCCCTCTACCCAGGTGTCTGAAATGGGTACCGGTGTTGACGGGAGGAAAGCGTCATGGCATCCTGGTGTTAGTTTTGAGGCATTTGAAAAACCAATGTACAAGGTGATATGTATCAGGCTTGAATTGGAAATAAAGCATCCGTAGATGCCGACGTTTGTTTGTTTGCTCTGTATCTGCCCACACTACTTATTTGTTTACTTGTTGAGTGAGGCACCCAGCTTGCAGGGGCATCGAGGCCTTGTTCACAGAAGTTTTGATGCACTGCTACGTCATTGCCAAGAAGCCTGTGTTTTCAAGGAACTTGATTAGCAGTTTTGGAGGGAAGTCCTCCGATAATAGTGTGTTCAAAGAAAGAGTCTTTCCAGTCTTGCTGCACTCCAAGCTCAGCTGATGGCGCGGGGCAGTCAGAGATGGGCAATCCACAAAAATGTGCTTGAATGCAATCTTGCACTTGCAGGACGAGCAGGAGGCTGGAGGTGCACCTGAGAAGAGATGCTGGTGAGTGAGTCGACTGACTCCAAGGCTCACACGTGAGAGGATTTCTTGCTCTGGACGTGAGAGGGAGAGGTATGGTGCGACTCCCTCAGTAGGTTTGACTTGTGTCAAAGCAGAGTGTGATGCAGACCACTGTGCTTGCCACTGCTCTTTATAGTAATTCTTGATGAGTTGCTCGATTTCTTTTGATGAATAGCAGACCAATGCGGTAGGTTGACTTGGTGCCTTCCGGGCCAGTTGGTCAACTTTTTCATTGCCAGGAATGCCAACATGAGAAGGTACCCACCCATTCTAGCGTGAATTTGTGAAGTAAGGAAGTAATACTGAAAGTTAGGAAGTGTGACTTTGGGTGCAGGTTTTGAATTGCTCTAATTGAGCTGAGAGAGTCTGTTAATCTGAGAAATGGCCCAGGTTGCCTTGAGAAGAAGGATATTGCAATGAGGATAGCATAGAGTTCCGTAGTTAGTACTGAGGAGTAGTCCGGTTGGTGAGCAAGAAGTGAGGTTCCACCTGCCCACGCTGCCGCCCTGCACCCGCCAGCACCTTGGGAGTCATCATAGAATATGGGAGTGCAGGTTGGGTATTGAGATAGGAGTTCGACAAAAATCTGTTGCCACGCTGAGTTTGGCAACAAGGCCTTCATGAACTGGTGCAGAGTGTGCTTGACATGGTGAGGAGGGATGCAGTGGAAGACATGTTTTTCAAGAGCGGGGATACTTGATTGTTTGATGCCAGAATTTTGAAGCTCGTTCTGCGCTATTGCAGTTAATGGTAGAGGTCGGGGTTGGATGTTGTAAAAGTTGAAAGGGTAGAAGGTAGTTAGGAGTGTGTATACTGGGTGGTCTTTTATTGTGAGAATTCTAGTCACATAGTGGAAAAGTAGCATTTTACGATGGAAAGAAAGAGGCATTAAGTCAGTTTCTGGTTCCAGAGATGTTACTGGGGTACATTTTAATGCACTCAGTAAAAACCTAGCAGCAGCATATTGTATTCAATCCAGAATTATTAGTGTTGATGGTGCTGCGGCATGAAAGAGGAAAGCGCCATAGTCTAGCTTGCTGCGTATTAGAGATTTGTACAGGGTTTTGAGTGTGTCATAGTCAGTCTGCTCCCCCTTTTTGGGCTGAAACTATTCTTAGAAATCTTGTGTCTTTCATAGATTCATCTCTTAGGGACTTTATGTGCTTGCAGTAAGTGAGCCTACAGTCAAAGGTGAAGCCTAAAAACTTGTAGTTTGGAACAAACTCCTGGGGGGTTCCTTGCATTGTGAGTGGTAGAGGCTGTGATAACCTCCGATGCGTAAAAATCATTGCTTTTGATTTGTTTGGAGCCAGAGAGAGACTCCACTTGTGAGCCCATTTCAAAACGTTATCTAGGGCGAGTTGTAGAGAATTGATGGCTGCAGGGATGTCAGAGGAAGTTACCCACAGTGCACAGTCATCAGCATAGAGTGAGTATTATACGTTGGGCGGGAAAGTTTCAGAGATATCATTTATGAAGATATTAAAAAGAATTGAACTCAGAACAGATCCTTGTGATACACCCTATGGGGCTGGAAAGGGGTGAGAGAGAGTGTTCCCCACCTTTGTTGGAGTTTCCTGTTTGATAGGAAGTCTCGTATAAAACAGAACATGTTGCCACTTATTCCTATGTTCAGGAGCTTTTACAAGAGCAGGGAGTAAATGATAGAGTCAAAAGCCTGTGTTATATCAATAAAAAGGGCAATTACACCGTCGTTTTGAATGAGAGCACTGCGGATACTAGTTTCCAGGTGGAAAAGCGCATCAAGAGTGGAGTGCCCGGTTCTAAAACCGCTCAAGTGTGGATTTAATTTTTGGGTGCGTCCGAGATACTTGTGGAGTCTTTTTGTAATAATACGTTCCATGACTTTACTGAGTACATTAGTTAGAGCAATTGGCCAATAGGAATCTTCTCTGTTGGACGGTTTGTTTGGCTTAGGAATAGGGATATGTGAATATTTGCATTGGTGGGGAAACCAGTATGCCATATGTAGTTGTAGAAGGTTGTTAGATTCTCCTTTTGAGGATTAGGTGGATGGGTTATGAATGTTATTGGTATTTTATCTGGTCCTGGGGTGTTGGAGCTGATATTTTTGAGGGCTATGATCAATTCTTGGTTGGTAAAGTCTTTGTTCCCGTATGTTCATGGTTCAGAGCATCTTTCCATTTTTCTATATAATTTTTGCGATGTGTTTGGTAGTGATCCTCTACTAGTAAAGCTCCTGGCCAGTGCATTTGCAACTCTCTTCTCATCTGATATAACCTCACCATTAATAAGGCCAATAGTGTGTGGTGCATATGGAGTTCCGAGTCTTCTGACTTTTTTTCAGATCTGTGGTTGAACTGATCTGTGGAATCTGTGGTTGAACTTAGAGAGGAAATGAAATTTTGCCAGCTTTGTTTCCTAGCTGCCTTGATTGTGTTTTGAAAGATTGCTTGGGCTTTTTTATATCCTATTCACAATGGTAGGTTGCCTTGCTGACGTTTGTATTTTGAGTAGGCTCTCCGTTTGGATTTCAGTGCTTCGGTGCACTGTGAGGTCCACCAACATTGGGTGAGGCGCTTTCTGTTTTCAGAATTTGATTGTGGAATAGACCGAGAGGCTGCAGAAATTATTCTGGATTCAACTAACCCACAAGCTTCTGTAGGCGACAAAAAATGTGATGGGAGGTTCACATTAGTGCTGAAGTCTTCCCAGTTGGCTCTGCTTAGAATCTGCCTGTTATGTGGAGTAGTTGGAGTTATTTTTGGAATTCCTAGCCCTATTAGGATTGGGAAATGGTCACTGTGATAGTGGTCTGGAAACACATCCCATGAGAGGGAAGGGGCTAGTTGACAAGAAGTGATTGTTAGGTCTATTTTTGAGTAGCCTCCTCTGCTGTTTTGAAACGTTGGGGAGCCAGAGTTGAGTACTGTTAGGTTGTTATTGTCTAACCATTGTGCTATTAAATTACATCTCTGATCTGAAAAGCAACAACCTCAGGGTTGGTGATGAGCATTGGCATCTGAACCGATGATAAATGGAGAGGCTACTGTTATCAAAATATTATCCAGTCTGTTGCAGAGCATTTTGTTTTCCATGTTGGGAGGGATATACAGTGAACACATTGTTATGGTGAAAGAGTAAAAATGGAATTGTGCTACACTGACTTCTAAAGATATCTAAATGTTTGCTGGAGAGCAAGGTACTCTACAAAAGGAGTGTATAGCTGTGCCTCCTCCAGCAGTAGGCCGATCAGATCGGTTGAGAGCCAAAGCATTGGTATTTGGGACATTTGTTTCTTGTGCGCACACTATGTCAGGGGTAAGCTCATCTGTTGCCAATTGTATGGATTCGATGTTAGGTTGAAAACTGCGGATATTCCATTGAGGTACCTTGAAGTTCATTGTGAAAGAGAGGTGTAGCCCAATTCAGAGAGTAAGGTAGAGAGAGCTGATTTAATGTTGAGGCATGTGGCTATTTTTATAAGGCTTTCTATTTTTATGGACAGAGGAGTTAAGAGAAGCTTAAGTATGGCTGGCAGTATAGTAAGCATCCAGTGGGGGACACCTGCAAATGTAGTGTTAGCTGCAGTTGATACATTTTCTGGCTGCTGAGTGGCTGTTTGACAAGGTTGTTCATTTCCACAAAAGGGTGAAGTTGGTGTAGGGCATGGGCTAAGGCTTGGCAGTGTGGGAAGAAAGGGATCCAATATTCCATTAACAGAATTGATTCTTGTGTCAACTTGTCTTGAGGATCTTACAGAGTTACTAGGAGTTTTTTGACCTTGAGTAATCCATTGAGAAAGGTCAATGCCATTGTGCATGCTTGAGGGTGACTGATTGGAAGTGCCAGTCTGCTTAATTCTGGTGTACTTTAATCCTTCTATGTTTTTTCTGAGCAAGTGTTGGAAATGAAAGAAAGTTTTCAGTAGAGTGGATTGGAGACAGGGTATGTTTTGGATAGACATCCTGAGGATCAGCAGGTTTGGCTTTCAGATGTTGTCTGGCAGTGTTGAACGATACATTGTTTTTTGCTGAGTAATGGCAGATCTCTTTTTCTTGTAGGTAACTGGGGCAGTCTTTGGACAGTGCATCATGATTGCCTTTGCAGTTGATACAAAATGCTGTCTCGGTATAGGTGCGTCCACTGTGACCTTTCTTGCCACATCGGCTACAATATTGTGCGTTGTGGCACGAAGAGGAACTGTGGCCCCATCTGCAGCACTGGTAGCAGCGTACAGGGCTGGGTACAAAATCATCAATGCAATACTTGCTGTATCCTCTTTTAATATGACTTGGTCGAGAAGCGCTGAAGAAAGTCAGGACATCTAGTGGGACGCGAGAATGTGAGGGGTCTTGGAACAGTTTATGTACCGCTACTACACCGTTTGGTCTGAGCATTTCCAGTATTTTGGAGAGAGAATCATTTTCCAGTTCAGGGGCATAAATTTTGCCCTGTCTAGATTGCAAATTTAGTGCAATTGACACTTGAACTGGTATGGTGTTTATTGAGTCCAGTTGAAAGGAGTTGGTAGCAATGAGTGTTTGAACTTGTTCTATTGTGTTGCATTTTATATATAGACCACCAGATTTGATATGTTGAATGCTCTCTATTTTCCCACAGGTCTTTGCATTTGGCTACTTAAGTGGGTTGATTCAGGCAAAGGTTTTGGTTGCTTCTAGGCATTGTACATACACCATTCTGGTGTTTGGCAAATCTTTGAGGAGAGCTGGGTCTGCCAGATTTGCTTGTGCAGATTTTGGCTGTAGGGGGGGAAGGGGGAGCTGGTGATTACATTTTCGGCATGAGGAATCTTTGAAGTCGGTGGCTGGGCATTGTAATTTGAGTGCAGTCACTCTCACTGGCAATGTCACAAGAAACATCTTGATCCGAGCCCTGTGTACTGATGATGCCTGATAGGATAGCTTATTGATATAAGGCTTTTCCTGCTTCCAAGGTTGCTATTTTCCCCAATAGATTGGGCTTCTTTTGCAATGGCGTGCTTCTTGATGGCTAGCTGAGTATTGGGAGAGGCAATCCTTTGGCGCTTTGGAATGATGTCTCCTGGAGCTGAAGCTGGGAGGCGATTGCGCAAGTTCTTTCCTCTTGCTCTCCGTTTCCAGGTTGGCTGGCTGCTTGAGAAGTTGCTTCTTTTTGCCGGGAGGCCACATAGCCGCCCGGCTTGGTGGAATCTTTGCCCTTTCTTCCTTCAGTGGTTATTAGAAGTTTCAAAGAAATTGGTAGAACGGAGAATAGGAAATATTAAAAAATTGGTTTACTTTCCACGCAGCACTGACACACACCTTACGAACACCAGACGACCGCAAGCTCAACTCCTCCACGGCTCAACTAGTGACTCTAGTGAGTCTACTTATTTGTACAAAGCGCGAAATGAACAGACAGGTTATTAACGTGACGAGTTACTTTCCAGTGATGCGGATTCCTGACTGAGATATAAGCGAGTTGAGTCTTTTGCAATATTTGACAGTTGACGTTCTCAAATGAACTTGAAAATGAGGGCTGAAAACCATCATTATTGTTATAGGGCCAAAAACCATCATTACATCAGGTTCCTCAAATATATACCACAAAATAGCTCCCCTGTTCCTCTTCAGTACACGTAGTGACTGTACAACACAATTTTTTTGCGGACTCCTTATTGACTCCCAGTCGATTATATGAGATCTATGATTACTAGTCAGTGTATATGAGGTATTTGGAGAATTTGATATTTTTCGACCACTCATCAGAACATCATTATCTGACCACTCTCTCAAACCTAAACACAAAGAGTGATTTTTGAACTATTCTCTGGTCGGACTCAGTTGAGAAAAAACGTGCGGGAACAATGACGCATTAGTTGTTTAAATTCGAGAAGAAAAAACCTCACCCAGCATACAAATTAAACTATTAGCAAATGCTATTCTGCCAGCTGGAGGGCTTGGCGTCGGCCGACGTTCTCGGCTTTAAGCTCTACGGCAAAGTCGGCAATGCCGCTCGGATGTATCACCGTGTGACTGTCGGTGATGCTGCTCAATGGGAGGTAGTGAAAGTTACTCTGATTGCTGAGTGTGCGTTGCCTAGGCAGAAGATTTGAAGGAGGTTCGCCGAGCGTCAGCTTGGAGCCGGCGATTCTGTGGACGTGTACCTTCACTACTTAGAGCGTCTAGATGGGAGGGTAGAGATACCCTCGGAGAATTTGGCCTTTAGGGTTAAGTTTTACGAGGATCTCTCTACCCCTCTGTATACTTGGACAGTTGCACGTGAGGACGCGTATACTGTGCCGTTCGGCGTTGTGGTGTCGGAGGTGCGTGACCAAATGTCCCCACGGAGGGCTGTTGGCGGGCGATGCCAGAAGGCCAAGCCTGTTGGAGACCTCGCTGCTTCCGGGAACCAGGGCAGTGGTGGTAGGGGTTCCTGCAACTGCTGTGGCGGTGCACACCGCGTGAAGGTGTGCCCACGGAAGCAGGGCACTGCGACGCCTGCTGGTGAGATGTCTGCAAATGCTCCCACCAGTTGTGCGCAACCACCCGACCCAGTGGATACTAACCCCGAATTAACGGGCTCTACTGCACACAAATTGCCAGGCACCCATCTGGGGCCGGTAACGCTAAAATAATGATAATTAATGACAAGCGGAACATGACTAGCAAAGGGCTCACCTTAAGATTTCGAAAATTATGTTCAGGCGAACACTCTTCAATGTAGCCGGCTGTCGAGGACGCAAGAGTCCCCGGTAGCGAGGGTCGGATTGCCGGAGTGCCGCGGCGCACTAAAGGATTTGCACACGCGCTCACAGCTGAGTTCAGTCTGTCGTGTCGGCCTCTGACAGACACGCTCGTCAGCTTTCCCGAATCCCTTGCTATGGCTTGGGACTCGTTGCAAGAAGAGCAGACGAACATTTTAGTTTTTTCATATGCGTTTTTCGCCGAAGAAGTGAGGAACCCCCGCCATTGCTCCGCTTAGTCGTAAATTACCAGCGTTATTAATTTTTAGGCTGATCAAGTGAATCACAGCCCTTGAACTTTATTGCGGAAGGCCCTTAAATCTGCCTTCCAAAGTCCGCAACGGACCTCAGCGTTCGAGCAATGACTAGAATCTCGACACAGTAGGAGGTCCGCTTGGTTTGCGTGCGGGAAGTTCGGTATTTTGTCCGTGACTGTCCCTGTCCATTAGAAACTCCGTCTGGGACGGTAGCTGAGCCCAACGTTGGTCGATCGGGTTTTCTTGTGGATGGCGCCAGTGGGGTCGACGCGTCCTCCACAATGGAAACCGAATAAGCCGGGCTTAATGCGGGTCTTCTCTCTCTGAGGGAGGTGACGGTGCTCTTTCAGAGAGCGAGAGAGCTTGAGCGGCGCTAGTGTGTCGCGGAGGGAGAGCGATCCGAAATCGCTCGGAGCGACTGGTATTACGACTAGGTGTCATTTGCCAATTGTTCGTTCACTGTTGAATGGTCGTTGTTCTTGGTGTCTGGTAGACTCTAGGAACGAGCGTACAGTGGTCTGTCCGCGGGTAGGGGTGGGTTAAGGGCGGACGACCGGACTTCCTGTGAGGTGAAGCACTGTCGTGTGGTAGTCGCATTGCAGGGGCATTGTTTTGGTGTCACTATACGCTCGTCATGCCGGAGTTGGAGAATCTTGGCATTGATTGTCTCCTGGGTGGTGACGTTATTGATCACATTGGAGGCGTCACCGTCAGGAGAGACTCTGACTCGAAGTATGCGGTTGACTGGGGGAGACCTCGGCCGTCCGGATGCTGTAGAGGGTCCAGCAGTGGCTCCGCCTGTGCCAAGCTAGGAGCCGGCCTGGTGGGAAAGGCGGGGTTGGTGGATTCGGGAGATGTTCTGTCACCGATCGAAATTAGCGACCCTGTCTTTGTTGCTAGGTTCGCTGATGGTCGCTGGACCGTCAGTTGGTGGTGGTCCGAGAAGCCGCCGATGCAGACTCAGATCACGGAGTACGTGTGTACTCGGGCGCCTCATGTGCGTGAGCGTTATGACGCGGAGATTCAAAGTTGGATCCCGAAAGGTACCCTCCTATCCAGGGTATCATTCTGTTTTCAGCTATCGTACAACCAACGAAACACAAAGTCCGTCTTGTCATGGATTACCATGAGTTGAACGGATTTGTCGAGTGTCATACTGGTGGGGACATGGTCGCTGTGAATCGCGACAAAATTTGGATATGGTGGCAGCTTCGGGGCGAGCTTGAGGTCGTTGACCTTAAGTCTACGTACCTGCAGATCAACGTTTCCAAGGATCTGTGGAGGTACCAGATCGTGAAGTTTAAGGATGTGCCTTATGCTTTGATGCGATTAGGCTTCGGCTTATCGTGTGCGCCTCGAATCATGTCCGTGATTCTTGGCAAGGTTCTGTCGTTGGACGACCGGGTTTCGCTAGTGTCAAAAGCTAGTCGATGCCCCCCTTCTCGCATGATCACCTGGGCTGCATGCCAGATACCGCCAGATCTTGCATACACCTGCGATGCATGCCAGATACCGCCATTCTACAGATCATTCTCTATCGAAACTACATGTTTATTTGGATAAGAAGACAAAAATATTACAAATACTCTCTTTTGTTTTCTTATTTCCCTTAGCAATTATAGCCAGAAATATTAACTAGCAATTATATTAACTGAAGTATGTAATAACTAAGCAACGACAGATTTTTGAACATAAAAATTGTTCACTTTGCCTGACGATGAACTATTGTGACACAATACGAAGACAGTCTTTAAATGTGTGTGTTTAACTACCTACTCTTCAAGTAGTTTGTTCATTGTCTCTGGAGTTCGGTTAGTTGATATCTATTGTTTATATTACTGCAAAAGAATGAAATAGAAATGAAATTTTATCAACTTATCTTGAAGAAAATTACGACGGCAATAAATAATTGTACAATTCGTCAGCATCACACACACCACCACCACCCCTGCACCTGTGATGGCTGCCAGATACAGCCATTCTACAGATCACTCTCTATCGAAACTACATGTTTATATGGAAAAGAAGACAAAAATATTACGAATTGTGCAATTATATTTGCTGTCGTAATTTTCGTCATGATAAGTTATGAGAATCTCATCATTATTTCATTCTTTGGCCGGAATATAAATAATAGATATCAACTGAACACGCACATTTAAAGACTGTTGTTCGTTTTGTGTCACAATAGTCCGTTGTCAAGCAAAGTGAACAATATTTATATTTATAATTGCTACCTGCTGTTTGATCACTTACGTAGATAATGCTAGTTTGTGCAGGATGTTTCATAATCTAGCCGCATCACCGCCACCATCACACACACCACCACCACCACCCCCCTGCACCTGTGATGACTGCCAGATACCGCCATTCTACTGATCATTCTCCATCTAAACTACATGTTTATTTGGATAAGACAAGTTTTTGCAACGTAAATTCAAACTAAATATTGCGAGTAATTGTATCATCAAATTTCATACTTTAAAACAATAAACTGCTAATATCCTACAAACCCAAAAGTGTTCTGAAAATTTCATAGAAAAAAACTGTTCATCTGGACATATTCTGCTTCTGAAATTGTGTACCTCTTGTCGTAGAACATCCTGCACAAACTGGCATTATCTCCGTACAGTTATCAGCCAGCAGGTTGTAATAATATTAACTTAATATATCTGCATAAATCAGTAGTTTGCTTTAATCGCAACCTCATCAGAAACTTAAAAACTAAGGAAATTCCGATACAATTTATCATTTTTACTAAGAAAACGTTTCGGAGTCCAGCTCCATCATCAGTTCGTACAAAAAACAAAAGAATTACGTCTGAAATATAAGATCAAAGTAAAATGAATTGTAGGTGCTATAAATATATCATGAAAGTAAAAATACAAAGTATGAGACGGACATGAACAAAGAATAAAATACAGAAGCACAGAAAGAATTCATGTGACACCTAATTATGAAATGAAATTAGGCTGGTTCTGACGAAGAATCTACCTATTCACTATTTGCAAAGGGTACGAACTGTCAATATTGTTCAAATGAGGGTTTCGCTTGAAAAAATGCAAGTACTCTAAAATTCTGAAGTCATACGGGGTTGAAGCCGAGTCTAAAAGTTTGAAATCGGCAGGAGATACAGGAACATTGCATTATTTTCTTAATTATGTAATATTTAAGCAACGACAGCTTTTTGAACATAAATATTGTTCACTTTGCCTGACGACGAATTATTGTAACACAAAATGAAGACAGTCTTTAAATGTGTGTGTTTAGCTACCGACTCTCCAAATAGTTCGTTCATTGTCTCTAGAGTTCTGTCAGTTGATATCTATTATTTATATTCCCCAAAAAGAATGAAATTCTCACAACATATCATGACGAAAATTACGACAGTAATATATAATTGTACAATTCGTAATATTTTTGTCTTCTTATCCAAACAAACATGGAGTTTCGATAGAGAATGATCAGTACAATGGCGGTATCTGGCATGCATCGCAAGTGTATGCAAGATATGGTGGTATCTGGCATGCAGAACAGGTGATCATTCTAGAAGGGAGACATCGACTAGCTTTTGACACTAGCGCGACCGGGTTCATCAAGGGACGGGCCGTTACATCGACGATGTAGTGGTTCGGAAGTCCGTTCTTAGCGCGCAGGTGCTCCGGGAGCATCTGGCTAAATACGGACTTGTGACGAAAGAACCTGAGAGGCTGGATGGAAGCCGGTTGTTGGTAATTTATTTACGGAAAGATTCCAACGGACATCTTAAGATATCGAGAGAAACGGCACTCTCTGAGCTCGGTTCGGTGGAAGCCGGATTGACGAAGAGAGGGCTGTTTTCCTTGTATGCTCGGCTAGTCGACCACTAGTTGCTGCGTCCCTGTTGCAGTTTTTTTGAAACGGCTAGGGGCAGCGGCTCTTGGGATGACTAGGTCGACAGTTCTGTCAGAATTTTAGCTGGGGAGTTGTTGGCGCGAGCTCGTCGAGAGGGTCCTGTTGAGGGCGTGTGGGGTGTCGACCCGCAGGGTATGGTTACCGTGTGGACTGATGCCAGCTCCCTCGGGGTCAGTGTGGCCATAGAGGTTAATGGCCGCATTGTTGAGGATGCGTCTTGGGTCCGCAAAGAGTCAGATCATCTTCATATCAATGTGGCTGAGTTGGAGGCTGTTGAAGGGGGAATCAATTTGGCGATTGCGTGGAGTTTTAAGACCTTCAAGGTCGTCTGTGATTTCCGGACAGTCGTCAACTGAATGGACAGTACTGTCGAATGTCGCAATCGTGTTGGCCCGAAGGATGCGGCGGAAATGCTCGTGATGCGATGTCTTGGGGTGATCTGTGAGACGATCGCTGAGCATGGTCTGGTTGTGTCTGTTCGCTTCGTTTCGATGATTGAGAACAAAACCGATCAGATGACCAGGGTACCGAAGAGATAGCTTAGTTGCCGCGATACTGGTGAAGCCGTGGCAGAGGTGTCTGCTGTGCCTGCCACTGGAGAAAGCCTCGAGGATGCCATTTGTGCGGCTCATTTGCCGCATCATTTAGGCATCGATCGGACGTTTTACCTGACTCGGCAGATCCGCAGTGATCTGTCACGAGAGCAGGTGAAACGTGAGCTGGCAGGATGCGAGGCCTGTCAGCAGATCGATCTTGCTTTGCTTGAAGAGAACCTCGTGGTGCAGGGAGTCTTTCTGTAGAGGAGAGCTGGTGCCGGGTTGTGGCTGACGTGACCCATAACGGTGACCCTCTACCTGTCCATGATTGACTGTGAACCCTCGAGGTTCGCCATCTGACAGAAGCTGCTGAACGAGTCAGCGGCGAATATTGTGGCTCATTGACGAGAGGTCGTAATAAGTGAGGGCAATGTGATGAATTGTTGTTGGAAAATTCCTCAGAGTTTCGGACAGCAACTGTTGAGCAGTTTGCTGAGGAGTGGGGATTTTTTTGCGATTCCTTGACGCTTATGCCAGAATGACAACGGAATCGTCGAGAGGAATCACTGGACGATCAAGAGGATCGTTGCTAGGGGAGGGACCTCCCCTGAGGAGGCCACATTTTTGTATAATGTAACGCCTCGGAAGAAGACTGAGGCTGGCTCGGTCTCTTTGAGTGGTATTTTTAGGTAGCGCTAGCGAGTGCCGTTAGATGTTGTGAAGACTATGCTTTAGTCACCCCTAAACTTTATGTTAAGTATTTCTAGCTGTTACTCCCGAAATTCTATCTAGTCATTTAAAGTGTTCAGTAATCTTAAGATGTATCAATGTCAATTTATTCCTTAAAAAAATCCGACTTCTCCGTCCTGTATCACCGATACGCACTACAGGAGATGCTATGTAAGGCCGCTACCTCACTTTTTGCTATGGAACTCTACGGTGGAGTTTCATTTTTACTTTCCCAGCCTTACATCCGGTGACCCCAGAAGCATCACCAGCTTTTACATCTGTCGACCTCAGCAGTACCACTAGAGGCGTTTTTCCAGTCGTAATCTCTAAGTGATCGAGTAACCCTCGGAGTTACGCGGGTTACTCGATCCGTCAAAAACGGTGTTTCCAAAGGTGATTCGTCGCCGAGATTGCTTCTAGAAACACAGGTTAGTGTCACCCGAGTAACTTTCTCTGTAACCTCGTTTTGAAAAGGATTATTACCGGGTTGGGTTATGACGTCACAAATGTTTACAAGCAAATTTTAGGTGGGCTTTCGCTAACGAAGTAGCATGTGTGTATATAATTAAAAATTAATGATCGAATGGGTTGAAATTGTAAGATGTGCGTATAGTGTTTATTATTTTAGCATATTTTGTAAAGTTTTTAGCATAAAAATGAAAATTTAAATAAAATTGACATTGAACACAGTGTATTTGATGTTGTCTCGCCTACCCGCTTTTGCGGCGAGAAACTTCCAGAACTAACTGGCACAGAAAACATAGTCT
>JACJUY010002768.1:0-25119 GCA_014220935.1 Platorchestia sp. MABIK
ATCTGATATCACATTATTTTGATAAAGGAGCTATAAGTGTTTCAACTCTATCGGTTTTCTTTAAATCATGGTTTAAATACAATCACGTCTAATTATGCCTCTGATATTACATTATGTTGATAAAGGAACTATAAATGCTTCAACTCTATTGCTTTTCTTTAAATCATGTTTTAAAAACAATGCATGCCTTTTAACATTTAATTTCATCGTTTTTTCTAATAAATCTTGGAGAGCTAATTACAGTTTTACTAACCTTCATGTATTGATGACACAGCACAGTCCAAATAGCTCGGCAGGTCTCAGGTATGATTTTTCCAATGGCATTTGGCGCTATGGCAACAGAGAACTTGAGATCTTCAAAAGATCGTCCAGTAGCAAGAAATCGCAGAGTCACCGATAGACGCTCATATGCAGGAATAGATTGTCTCATAACTGTATCTTCTTTTGATATTAATGGAGATACTAGATGCAATAGCTCACAGAATGTTTCATAGTTCATACGCATGTAATTATGCCAATCTCCTGGTTCAATGCTGTGCAGTTCATTCAGCAATTTCACGTTTGAATGTTCACTTCTGTTTATGAACCATCCCTTAGCCCATTTTGAGCGAGTTTTCGCGACTCTTTATTTCTTTTTGATGGCGACAATAGCTAAACCCATCAGCTGTAGCAACTCGCCGCCTGGAGCCACCATTTTTGCACGTGCTCTCCACCTGGCTGCTACTGGCATACTGAAGCGTGTGCCAGTCTTCGTCAAGTTGGAAGTGCGTTGTTTGCATCGTGTGCGGGGCCTTGGGACCGTCAAACCAAACGCAGTTCAGATTGTATGCAGACATATTTGTGCGTGTGAGGGGGCCTTTAGACAGCGCATCATAACCACGGCGATCACGGCATTCGTCAGCGCGGATTTTTGGGCTAGGAGAACCTTGCTCTCTTTTATCCCCAGGAAGCGAATGAGACTTTTTTTATACTTTCACAGTTGGAGAATGAATTGATGTTTAAAATGAAACCAATTCCAAATTTTTAGGTGCAATAGTTCAGAAATTACAACGAGATGAACATGAGCCTTATAGAGAACATCGGCCGACTATTGAGGGGCCACGACAGCCGAGCTTCCTGCCCCTCACAGGGGCGTAAAAAGTTTTTTAATTACCAAAAAATGTTTTACTCAGCACGAGCATTAATTTGGTCCTAATTTCAATATTGTACGTCTTATAGTTCAGAAATTACCCTTTTGTCAGGATAATTCGGGAAGGATCTTAGATTGGTTCTCAAAAATGGCTAGCCGGTAGCTCGTGAGTCGACCAGTGAGTCCGAAACACCGGGTCCCGGTGCGCCGCGCTGGCTGACTGCCAGTTAATGGCTTAGTAATGTTGCGTGAGGTAATGTGACTGTGTTCATCACAAGGATTGCGGAAAATACATTTTGACGAAATATTGCATGTTGAACATTCCGAGATGTTTGAACATTGTTTTTGCATAATTAGAATTTGTAAGGAATCAAAATTCGGCAACAATTTAGTGTCGACCGACCGTTAGAACATCATTAAAATTTTCTCGTCGGTTGACGAGCTCAAGCTGAGTTCAATTATTTAACTTTAATTGGGTATAAGGCTGCTAATCTAACAGTTTTGAAAGTAGAGCAGTGGTATTTATATCAAAGCACTCAGGATAGATTGATGATTAAGCTAATTGAAAACAATTTACAGTACAGTTTACAATCACTTGATTCATTTTCAATTTCTGTTCATTAACATTGGAAGCCAGAAGAAGATAGAATTATTTTCGGAACTCGAGTCAAATAGTTCCAGTGGAGAGTTTGGTCAATAACAATATAATCAGCAATATTTTTCGCTATGTTTACGGGGAATTTGGTAAGTAGTCTTTCCTCATGATTTGTTACATATTCCTAAATGATCCTAATGATTTTTCTGGCTTAATTATTTTTGGGTTATTAACAATTGAATAAGCCCCATGGTATTTTAATTTCGTTTATGAGTTTGTAAAATTGGATCATGAAATTATTTATTTGTATAGTTTTTACCTGATTTGTTAAAAAGATTCTAAACCATGTATACACTGCTTATGATGATTTCCTGCCATGAGTCAATGTATGAAATGGAAGGCGCTGTCTTATATATAAATCATCTGAAGGAATACGGGATATTTGCTCGTTTTTTGCATAATTGTAAAAGCGGTTATCAGACGACAATAGTTTGGAATTTATTTAATATTAGTAGTGGTATTCCGATGTATCGGTACCGGCAGTATCGGCCATTTTTACTGGTATCGGTATCGGCAAAATCCGGCCGATACTTTACCGATACTTTCCTATAATACGTTTAATCATAAAAATGAAGGTCTTAAATCATGAAAATAAGAGTGTAATCAAATATAAGCCTATTCATACCTAATAAATTAGTTAGCTGTTGAATTACAGCGTTTAATCAGGCCCGCTAACTGAATTTACTAATTAGAATTCACGATGAGTCACGTACGGTCAGTAAGTGAAAGTTATGTAGCATGAATAGTTAAACACAGTAGAGACATAAAATTATTATACTTTTACAATTAAAACCTAGATTGTTTGACCCAATTTCCATTCCATAAAATATATGATAGGCTAACAAAAAGCAAACAAATTAAATGAAGTTGAAGATGCATTTTAAGGTTTTTGTAAATTCAATATAGAAGTAGCTAAAAATTCTATTTTAATTTAGCTTGTAAATCGTCAAATATTACGAAGCTAATAATTTCATTTTTATTTAGCATTTAAATCGCCGTACATTACGAATCTTGCATTTTTCTTCTATTTTAAGATGTTTGGAAAATTCACGAACAATCTCGTAGGTAGGCATGTTTACGGGTCTTTTCGGTTTCGGGGCCTATCGAATTTGAATGTTTTCTTTTCTCCAAAGTGTATTTTGGTGTGAAAAACACTAAAATAATAACCATTTTGTGGCGAAATTATTCAACTATCTGTTTTTGTTCAAAATTGATTTGATTGATTGTTTTGGTCCACTTTTGGAACCAGCTGTTATTATAGCTAGTCTACATTACGTTGCAAAACGAATAGAAGCACTTATCTACCGAATGAATTTCATTTGGTTATTTTTCTCAACAATTTGGTTAACGTAGCAAGAGCAGTTTCATTATTCTTAATCGAAAACTTTATTGTCAATATTGTTATATTATCAGATATTTTAGTAAACAATTTTATTATAACACCCATATAGGGCTAATGATGGTTTTAATTTAATATGATTGTAAAAGTATCGGTAGTAGTATCGGTCAAAGTACCGGTATCGGCTAAAAAATAGATATCGGTGTCGTCCAAAAAAATTTGTTTCGGTACATCACTAAATATTGTCATGCGTGTTTCAGATAGCGAACTGTTAAATTATATAACCATTATGAATAGCAAACCCTATAGTGAATTATTTGGAGGTTTATCTTCATTGTCATTTTAGAAAGCCACCGAGTTCAGATTGTTCCTTTTATACTCTGGTATAATCGTGCTTGTAGACATTGTTCCTGAAGCATTCTATAGAAATTTCCTCAATTTGAGTCTAGCAATGAGGATATTGTTGACTGAAAATCAAATGTGCAATATTGGGAGCGCTAGGAAAATACTGAAAAATTTCATTCATTCAGCGTCCAAGTTGTACGGAATAAGTTTTCTGTCGTATAATGTACATTCAGTTGTTCATTTAGTCGATGATTATATAAAATGGGGTCCATTAGATGAAGTTTCGAGTTTTGCATTTGAAAATTATTTCGGAATGTATAAAGGGTCGAATTTCAGGACGAAACAAGCCACTGGAGAAGACATGTAGGCACGTATCTGCTGAAAACAGCACACCCCCTCAAAATCAACTCCGTGAGGATGTATATTTACAAAATAAAATTATATTTGAAGGCGGGACACAACTGAAATCGGGTGAATTCAGTACTAGAGATAGTTGTGTCATATTAAAAACTGGTAAAATTGGGGTTATTCGAGCAATCGATGGGAAAGAGCTTACTGTTGATCTCATGGACTCGATTCCATTTTTTGAACAACCTATAAATTCACAGGTTTTAGGAATTCATGGTGTAATGAACACTGGTGAAAGTCAAATTGTCTCTGTGGAGCAAATCCACAGTAAAGTGATGCTTGTCCCTCATCGCAACAAGTTTGTTGCTATCAAGTTATTGCATAGAATTTAATGTTGTTTATTAATGCGGACTTCGCTAGTTCACGTTGTATGCTGTAATATTTGTCGACGTCACCTTCAAATGAAAGAATGTATACTTGTATGCCTATCTTGACTTAGTGGTGTTCTGAAAGTTTATCCACTTGAACAGCAAGCGTTAGCAATGTTGTGATTTTACGGAGTGCTAACCACGTAACACAAGCTCGGTATCACTTTTTAGAGCCCGCTGTTGGCTCATTATTAATTTCTATAATTCAGCTCGCTTCCGGATTCATCGTGATGGCCCTCCGGCACGAACATCGCTAACGCTCGACTCAAAGCAGAAAAATACATTCGCTCTTCATTCTTATGTATAGCCAATCGAGTCTTCAACAAACTGTTTATTCATAAGGGAAGTGTACGTCTGTAATGTATGAGTTGAATAAATTGTGCATAGAATTATTGCATAGCCATTCCCCATCCAGCCAGGAGGAAATATTCCATTCATCTAATCAAAAATACATTCCTTGAACAAATTCAAACGATTCAGAGAATCGTTTAAACTTGATTGAAAGTATCTTTTGGAAAGCGTGACCCATAATGTGACCCTGCCTCTGTATGTGGTCGGCATTTTTAACGAAATTCAAGACGAAAAATTCTTATCGAAAATAATGGAATATTGTTCTGGTCATCTGGCTTTGGTAGGGGTCATTAAACAACGGAATAAAATGTGATAAATTCCCTTTGGTAAACGGTTTTAAATTTTATATTTTTACAGGCTTATAAATATGGATTTAAAAAAAAAATTCAGGCATTTTCTTCCAGGATAATAAGTGGCAAGTTGTTCCTTCGATATGGATATTTTGTGAAGGTCGTGAAAACAAAGTATGGGGGCGAACTGAAAGAAATGTTACTGAAATTTCCCGAAAGAAAACTGCTGCAGAGGCAAGCAGGCGTCATTTCACCTTCAAAAATATAGCAGTCACATGAAGTGAGTATTTTACGCTTGTGTGAATAATTTTTTTTTATTTTTTTTATTTTGTAATATACACATATCGTATATTTCATTGTATTCAGTTATTTAAATTTTAACTTTATTATGTGCATATTGAGTAAAGAGTTGGTTGGGTTATTGAACGCAGTTCAGGAATTGTTTGAGTAGTCGAATAGGACTACTAAAAAATGAGTGGATGGGGAATAGACTATGCTAAGGTATTCGCTACAAAGTTAAAAATAGGCTGATCTCAGGCAGTCTTATTGTTAATTGGAGTTCCAAAGTGGAAGAGAGGGACTGTAGTAGTGTGAAGACGAGGTAAGAGATTTTTGTCGGCACCGAACTTGTCGTTCCCCCTCCTCCTGTAATTGGGTAAATGGAGCACAAATTATGCTGTTCATATATGTTGCGAAAATTTTGCTGATGCTCGAATTAAAAATCTTTGTGCTAGTTGAACGCTTTAATTTACTCAAAGCATGAATGTTATCATTTCATGGCGACACTTTCCAATGTCTTGTACGTTTTCTGCCGAGTGGATTGAAATAAATTATTTAATACTGGTCTTTCCTGACAGATAGCTATGAAAGAGCTGAAAGGCTGATGCTTGGTAAAGCATCTGCTGCGAAATCTGAAGAGGGACTCACTAGTCCAAATCTGCTATTGATGGAGCAGAAAAGGCGCTGGGTTCCAGATCGAACGCCGGGGCGAAATATCGCATTTCGAGAGAGTCCTGGGTTTCTTCATTGCCAGTGGTTGTTACCCAGGTCATCATTGGTGAATCAAATCAGAAGAAGTCCTCGAATCAATCCTACAAAGAGTGAAGTGACGAGGCGAAACTTGACTGCTGCATTTAACGCAACAGGTACAGAACGTTCATGATATACTGTTTTTAATCACTCGTGTTGCTGCACTCTAAAATGCACTTTTTGTTGTATCTAATAACATGCGCGTAATATTGCTTTGTTCTAATTCATTCGAACCAGTTTCAGATGATTTCTCCTTCAATTTTGTTGCTTCTTAGTATGGTTGAAATTTGAAAAATATTTTTCCCATACTTTAATCAACGACGAGGATAGAGAGTGTCGAGCTTTAAAGTACTGAGGCATCAATGACAGTAATACGTCATGGTTTAAGTATAACGGAATTTAAATAGAATAGTACAACGACTTCCATTCGTGGTGTTCAATTTCTATTAAAACTCTCAATAGTTATCTTCCGATCGTAATTGTTGAATGAAATCCAACATTGCAAAACAGCAACCTACTCAATATTTAACCGTGCCGTTAACCATATCATAAACTTTAAATTGACCGTTAACATTAAAGATTTTCCCTTTTATTCAATTGATCATAACATGACTTGTCATAGCTCACCCTAACAGAGCTTAATTCAACCTTGCTCTGCATGTGCTCCGCTTTTAACATAAAAACACATAGAAATGTCCAGCTGGAAATCTCAATTTCCAACATTTTAATTAAGAGATTACGTTTGAAGGAGTCATCCACGCTAGCACCTATAGAGGTGGAATTGTTTATCTTCTGCCGGAAAATATGGTGAAACGATTATTGTAAAGATGCTAAGGAGATGTAAAGACGTTTGGCTATCAGGAAAAATATGTTTCACTTTCTTACTCTGACTTATCTGGAAATATCTCACGCACACGTTTTTACTTTCAGAAGAATCGGATTCATCTGAGGACATGGAGCAAGGTGCTCAATCTGTCTCAATTGTGACAACTGATGAATTCGTTCCCAACGTAAGCCGGTGAGGATTACGTTCAGATGATGTTGTTTCGTTTACATTGATACGGGAACTTCGTTTATTGGTTTTGTTATGAGTACTTGCATCAAAAAGAAATCTATTACAGTGCAAGTTGGGTGCTAATTTATTTTATGTATTGCTAATTTTATTCGTGAGTTTTTAGGTACGGAATGTATTCGGAAGATCTTCTATTGCTATAACTTTTTTCGTCGACAAAGCTCGAAAAGAATTTGATGTAATAGTTTCTTGTCGATGCATGAGATAAAACTATGGTAAAATAGAAGTAATAAATCTCTTATTTTGCATTTTTTTTGTAAGTTGTGAAAGTTGTGTGTGCAAGTTCAAACTTTGCACCATCGCAAGTGTTTGTTTTACCATTGACTAAATCGGTAGAAGAGCTCTGCCATGGAATGTGATTCTGTTTTCATCAATGGTATTCGATTTTCCGTCAAAAATTAAGTAAATCCTGTGAATAGTTGTATTTCAATTAATAGAAATGCAATCTTCCCAGGGAACTCACCAAGGACATCTAGTTCTATGGCACTACCAGGGACAATGCAAATGCGTTTTGAATTATTTCATAACTTAATTTGTCCAAATATGGTGCACATCTTCTCTCTTCAAATTAAGCATTTTAATTTCAATGTTCGTTACTGCAGAAATTTCTTTGAAATGACACAATAACTGTACTTGTGTCTCTGGTTTTGAGAACTATGATGTACATATGCACATCATTTCAGTTATCTTACGTGACTGCCATAAGACCTCTTAAATAATATTTATGAATATACTAGGTTAAGAATTCTATCCTTCATTTGATTTCCAGTTCTGTTGCGTCGCCAAAAAAATCAGAAAAAGCTGTCATTCAGAGTCAACTCGATCGCATAGAGTGCAAAGTTGAAATTTTAAATGATCAAGTTGCTGGGATCGCCTTGCTTCTGAAGGAGCATCTTCACTCAAAAAAAAACTACCAACGCAACACCAGCTCGAGGATTCACGCCTGCGACTTCAATGGAAGAGCTGGACTGCATACTTCAGCGCGAAGATCTTGTAAGTTATATTGTAACCAAGTAGTCGTTAATATATCCCTCAATTTATTTAAAATTTTCATTTAAATATTTCGTTATGATGCGAAGTAGGCACGAAATAAATGAGTAATGCTAAATTGGAACTTAAGTTGAAAAACTCAAATTTTTAAATATGTCTTGTAGTTTCCTGCTCTCAAATTTTCAGGTTCCATATCTAATGGCCGCTATGGAAGCAAACCTTAGTCGTACAGTGACATCGATGATGAAGATCTTGCTCGCGAGAAACCTAGCGACAGAATTCTCCATGACAGGTTTAGGCGCGCACAGACAGAGGACCAAAATAAAGTTGGACAACTCCGCCGCTTGTGCAGTAATCAAAAGTGAGTAACCATAATGTCATGAGCCCAAGGGTATTGTTACAGAAAACATTAATAGTTGCTAATCTTGTTCACAACATCTTGATTGCTTATAACACTTTGACTGCGATGTGCGCCACCGATGGTACACGCAGGTAATTTTCATTATGCTGCTGACCGACCAGTTGTCGAAAACTCAATTTTCATAAATACTTTATCAAAGCTAAATGAAGGCACGATCCAGTTCATGTTTGGTATTTTCAAAATAGTTTACTACGAATGACTTTAAATTTGAGTTAGGTGTTGAACCTAATATTTAGTTGCCGCAGTCAAAGTGTTAATTCAAGTACATAAAATAAAAGAGTAGGATACAGTCTGCCATAATTTGTTGCGCACGACATTCTTCATATTTTTCCCCTTGCTCAAAGGTTATCCATTCAGAAAGTTCTCAAATGTAAGCTCTCCTGAATAGCGTTCCATGAAGTTTCATCAGGATAAGCTTTACAATCTCATGGGGGCACACAGATAACCAATTTTGTGCCAAATTTTCATCGTTTCATGAACAACTCGAGTCACCCACTGCTCACAGTAAGGCTCTAAGGCCATTTTTCGAAGAGACGACGACGTGCTGTATTTATCATCTATCATACTTATTAGTCATCAACCTACAGTTGCGAGGGAAATTCAGTGCATGCACATGAATTTCGGAACATGACTTCATGAGTACATGTTTTAACACTTTTACCTCAATTGGTTTAACTGAAGTTAAATGTTCAACTCAAATTTGAAGTTAATAAAAGTTAGCTATTTTGAAAATAGCAAACATAAACTGGATCTTGCCTTCATTTTGTTTTAATTCAGTATTCATTAGAAATGGAGTTTGTGACTACTGGTCGCCGTCAGTCAGCAGCATTATGAAAATCCTCTCCTTGGCGTTACGCTCAAAGTGTTGCTGGATAGTTTTACGGATAGTTGTCATTTGAAGCGATACTAAGTGTAAACTTTTAGTAAATGAGGGATGAGAGGAGTTCTGGATACGGGTATTGTCCCAACTGACGATGATTTACCAAGCTCACTGCGCACGTAGCAGTGAAAGTATAATTGTACCTGTGTCTTTAATATAAATGTATGAGAGTATAATTATAACTAGAGGTTAGAACCCAATTGAAAATCAAGGACGTATCGCCGGTGGATTAGGGACGTGGTGGTCGATTAAGTACGATTTATAGGCTGGTCGGCCTGCTCTGCCTTAACACTTCCTCTACGCGCTCCAAACTATGCGCGGTCGAGCTCGGACGTGAAATTCATAGTTGGCATGGATGATTTGAAGGCGCAACATTTTCAGTTGGTTACGGCCGTAACATTTGAAAGCGGCCATCCGTGGTTTACAGCCTTCCAAATGTATGCTGCCTGTAATGTGCTGCAGGTGGTGTGCTGCCGGTGGTGTGCTGCCGGTGGTGTGCTGCCGGTGGTNGGTGTGCTGCAAGTAGTGTGCTGCAGGTGGTGTGCCGCAGGGGGTGTGCAGCAGGTGGTGTACAGCAGGTAGTGTGCTGCAGGTGGTGTGCTGCAGGTGGTGTGCTGCAGGTGGTGTGCTGCAGGTAGTGTGCTGCAGGTGGTGTGCTGCAGGTGGTGTGCTACAGGTGGTGTGCTGCAGCAAATTATCGCCGAGCGTATAATTGATGGACGTCACCCATCAAACGGGAGTTTTGACCTTGTTGCGTACACTGCATTATGCTTAAAAACCAAACGTCGACAATTTTATTTCATATTCATTCTTCTCTCAAAATATTCACAACATAATAAATGAACACTTAACTTTCCTACGCTTCCAATAAAAACATCGGTGCGCCCACTTGCGTTCATTTATGTGCTTACGATTGCTGTGGGTGTGTTTTCGTTTCATTCTTCAATGAAATGTCACCAATGAGCTGAAATAGTTTGAAAAATTGCGCAGGAGTTAAAGCAGGAATTGTACTTAATTTCATGATCAGCTTTAATACTCGGTTTTTCCAAATTGTCATGAAAGGATGCTAGTGTAAGTTGTTTTCAAATATTTGAACTTGAAGAATTAGTATGTTTTAACAATTTCACCAAATTTTGAACTTTAACCGTAAAAAACGAATTTATTTTTTGCGTTCATTTTAAACATGTCACAAACCCCAGTTCTTAGAAAAAAAATGAAGACCAATTGTTATTATACGCTAGCCTTGCCAGTTTGAATTAGATATGAATAACAAGAGAACATAATCTAATACAACCTTGCATACTCACGTGAAATATCTGCAATATTTTCTCGTCTATTATTTTGGACTTCTCCAAAATTTTATTTCGAACATTCAAACGTTAGTGTCCGTGAGCTAATTTTTAGGGTAACTTAAAATTTGATCAAAGGGCTCATTCAAAGCACAGCACGCGATCTGTCAATTGAACTCAGTTCATGACTGTGAGTCATCGTGCGATGTATTGGATGTTACCGACTTTGCAAGGTCGCGATTGGTGTGAGTTTTTCTTGTGACTGTGTTCTTCGGGATTATTGCATTAGATAAATTGTGAATTAGTATTTCATCAGATGCTAAAAGCATGTTTATTGATGTTGTATTGTTTGTTTACCGGGATGTTGAGGCGATTGACCGTTACGCTCATCTTTAGATTTTCACGTTGGTAGGCGAGCTCAAGCTAAGTTCAATTTTTTAAACTTGGTTATGTGAAGTGTTGTTCTTCCGGCTGTTTTGAAACTTGAGCAGTGGTATTCATATCAAAGTACTCTGGATAGATTACTGAACAAGTTTGCAGAACAGTTTACATTCACTTGATTCATTTGCAAGTTATATTCATGAACATTGGAAGCTGGAAGAAGAATTTTTTTTTGTGAACTTATTTCAAGTGGTTTTAGTGGAGAGTTTGGTAAATAAAGATATAGGCAATCAGCTATGTACTACGCTATGTTAATAGAAAATTATGTTAGTAGATGCACAATGGCTCTTTCCTCATGATTTATTACATACCTACATTCACGATTTCTCTGGCTTAATTATTTTGGGCTTATAAACAGAATTGAATGAGCTATATTGTTTTTTAATACCGTTTTTGAGTTGGGATAATTAGAGTACAAAATTATTTATATAGTGCTCTCGGTATCCTGTGTGGGGACACATGTTGGCATGAAACGGTGTCCTCTAAATGGTCCCTTCATTATTCCCTCTCCTGAATTTACCGTTGTTGTATTATGGGAGGCGTAATTGCATTCTGTGAATAATTACAATTATTATTTTTCTGTAAGATTCTTTAAAGAAATATAAATTTAATATTATAACTCATGTGTTACAGAGTGGCTGCAAAGACTTTTTTCAAGTGTGTGTTGATGTCACAATAAGTAACTCACTTTCACGATATTAATAAGTGCAAATGCTAACATTGAACAAAAAATAAGACCAATATGTTTTTACAGAGCTTTGTATCAGTGCCAACATGAATGGAGAAAAACGCTGGTGATAACCAAAACTCTGAGTTTATAATGAAAAATCGATTGCTGTAAATATGTATCATGGCCAAAAAATAGCACCTCGTTGTATGACTCTTGCACTTTTGGGACTTAGCACTCCTACAGGGTCCAAGAGAGATGCGCATTTGTGTCATTTTATATTTCAATTATTGTTTTGCCTTTTCATGATGGACATTTTCATTCATTTTTTTACGTCCATGTCAGCTCGTCTTTCTGTCTTCAACTGTTCTCTTGTTTGATTTATTTTTAAAGATTTGTAATTCTGGGCATTGAGTCCTGGCACAACAGTGCACCCTATCTATCATTTGACGGTATGGTTTATTGAAAATACTTTTTTGGTGGATAATTGCGCTAGCTAATTGTGCTCTAGTTTTTTCTGTAAAACCGCATTAGTCATGCAAGGAAATTCTTTTGTGCTGTACTCTGCCTTTATTTTCCATTTGGTTTTCTCATGAAATATTTTTCAGTGTTTGAACTTGTTATATAATATGCTGTTCAGCATCCAGTCAATAAACGAGCACATTCAGTCAATTTTAAGGGCCTACGTATGTAATTTATAAATGATGCATTTTTTCTGCCAAAATTTATTTTTGCTGGTTCATTGGTCACCCAGCTGAGGTAGGGTATTGAAAACTTACATTGTAACTCTAATTCCATTTGTTATGCTCTTAAATGATATTTAAAATGTTCCCTGCAGGAAAATCATTTCTATAATGTCTAGAAATTTGAGAGATCTATCAAGAACACTATATATATATAATGTACATTGTACATGAGTGTTGAAAGGGTACTCTGTGCACTTGAATTGATATATATATCTGTATATTAAGAAAAAAATAAAATTTGATTTATTTCATTGGCTTGTTTCTTGATGTATAGATATATCAAGAATAATATATACATATAAATAAATGGTGTTGTGTAATTGGATGCACATATTTTAACCAAGTACAGAAAAGCGCAAAATGAAACGATTTTCATGAGCGACAAACACCTCAAAACTGGTTTTCGAGATATGATGGCCTGAAATAATTTTAGATTCCCGTTAGAATGGGCTTGACATGCAGCCAATGAGTAAAATCTAACTTATTTGGCGCGCGCTTCAGGCTATTCCTTCGGGAATTTATAATTATTTTAGGTCATCATTCTCGAAAACAAGGAATTTTTGAGGTTTTTGCCACTCCTGAAAATCGTTTCATTTTGCGTTTATCTGTAAATGGTTAAAATACGTGCATCGCATCACACAACAACTTGTATATACAGGGTGTCCCACAAAAATGTCTTTTTAATATATTACATCTCTGCTTTAAATTAACATATTTGAAATGTCTTTTTTTTCACAATGCAATGAATTTTGTTCTCTTTCGGATAATTTAAGTTTTTGAAAATCGTTTAATAACCACTTTACAGTGAAACAGGTGGAAAAACTAATTTTTTCAAAGGAAAAGTTTTCAAAACAACACTGGTGTTCTTCATTTCTCAGTACATTACTTACTTCCTTATTTCATCATTTGAAGACACCTAAAATGCAGCTCACTAACGATCAAAGAATTTTCATCGTATTAGAACATGAAGCAACGAAAAAGTGTGACAAGGTTAGAGTAGCACTTAATATATTTTTTATTTTCTAACTGTGCGATTCAAAGTTTTCCTTTCCGGGAATTTTTCATTTATTGCTCTTCGAACTTTTTTACAGTTGTTCGTTGCTTCATATTAAAATACGATGAAAATTCTTTGATCGTAAGTGAACTGCAATTTAGGTTTCTTCAAATAAAGAAATAAGGGAGTAAATAACCTCTCAGAACGTTTAAATACTTGGTGGTGTGTAGGATACATCATTGTGAAATAATTTTTTTAACATTAGGTATTGAGGAATGAAGAAAAACACCAGTATTGTTGTTTTTAAAGCCTTTCCTTCGAACAATTAGTTTTTCTACCTCTTTCAGTAAATCGATCACTGTAAAGGGGTTATTAAACGATTTTCAAAAAATTAGACTATTCGAAACGGAAACAAAAGTTGCTACATTGTTGAAAAAAGAAATTTCAAATATGTTAATTTACAGCGGAGGTATTATCAATTAAAAACTCGGGAACATTTTTGTGGGACACGCGATATAATGCAGACGCTCCTCAGAGGGATACAACTATTGTATCTATTGGAACTAGCGCTCCCAGGGAGGAAAATGTGAGGGCCTGAGCCAAGAGTTAGGTAGGCCTTCTTTTTGTTGATATAAAATGTTTTTGTGATGTTAAGGACCACCTATTTTCGGTTCACTGCTATTCTGTTTTTAACACCTACTTTCTTCTTCAACTTCGATCTTGTTTCATGAACTTTTTTCTCAACTTACTGTTTTTATACCATTTCTGCACAGATTCCGCGTTCCCTTAAAACGTTGATTGATTAAAACGTTCGTGCGATTTCTACGGTTGGTTCGGTTAGGTTGTGAGTAGCAGAATTTAGAAACCGACAGTACTGCTCAAATCCATTCTTGTCCTTTATAAAAATGTAAGAAATATGAGTGTACGATAATTTTAACCTGGTATGGTGAAATCAATTCTAAAAAAGGTAGTGAAATCATGGAAATGCTATTAATTTACGCCGGTATGCAAATGAGCAATTTACTTAGCGGTACACATATGTCCCAAAACGTAGTCCACGTATTGCCTCCATACTAAATGGTGCCTTCCTTTTCCTCTCTTTTTAGATCGCATTTGCTGCGGATAGGGAGGCTTAAATTAACCAATAATCTAATCTATAATGTAAACGAGTGTTGAAAGGAACTTTGTGATTTGGAAATTTCATTCCCATCCTAATGTTTATGTAGTTGATATTTGTTTGTTACATGCAGCATTTTAAACGGATTGTGATTCTATGTTTAATTCCTATGTTATTTTGGTGTGCCATTGTTGGGAAGGCTGTGATTAATGGAAGTAAGAAATTCATGTAAATTTTAATGTAGAGAATGTTGAATTTTTTATTTAAAAGTTGAAGAAAGAGTGAGATTCCATGTCCTTTCTAGTGTATTGTCTTATGTACCTGAGCTCCCGGTTGCACGTGATTCGATCTCATTGGATGTACAATATTGTACTGAGCTTATTGGGTCAATACATTCACAATGCATTAAGTGTGAATGTATTGTAAGATCCAAAGATTCCAGTGCAATATTGTACACCCCGTGAGGCGAGGCACGTGCAACCGGGAGCGATTTTTTAACCTGTAATTCATGGACGACTAGCCGCGATTCGAATCTGGTTCTGAGGCGGTGCACGGCCGGTAGGTAAGGCAGGTCACGGGTGATTCGCGGGCGATTATGTATCCGATAACGGGGACATTTAACCTCTAAACCGCGCGTATTCCAACCAAAAAACAACCGTATTGCCAACGCCGTTCCACCGGCGATACGGCCTTAATTTTAAATTGGGTAATACATAAGAATGGTTTTTAACTATTATAACACAAGTAATTCGATTTTTTTCTTTTACACAGTTTCCTTACTAGCCAATATATTCTAATTCAAATAAGTAAAGCTACTGACATGTCACCTAAATGAAGGTTTAACTTTGTAAACCTATTGCTGTGAGAAGCATTTATCTTCATTAAAATTTGAATTCTGAAAAGGTTAAATAAAAAAACAACGCACCACAGGGCCCGAAGTTTTTCTAGCACTAGTTTTTAAACTCGTTGGTGCAAAAATTAGCATTCCTTAATAAAGCATTACTGTTTGCAGCATTACAAAATATCAGAAAACTGTATTAAAGGTATTTCGGACTCGGAATTTTCATTTGTTGGATTGTAATCCTATACTTGACAAATAACCAAGTTTTTTGGTACAGGATCGCCTGACTGGGATGGAGGGAGAGGCAAGAGACCCGTCACTTCTCTTCCAGCCTCTGAAAATCGTGCACAAGCCAGTGGGGATCCACTGTCAGTGTCAGAGTTAGCCGGGAATTCATTAGCCATTCCCTAAGTTGGAGTCGTAAATGTTCTCATAGATACAACCTCAGGGCATGCAACTATTGTATCCATGGGAACTAGCGCAATTGTATCTATAGATACTAGCGCTATTGTATTAATGGGAATTAGATTTGTGAGCACGAGCAGAAGGTCATGTAGGCCTTCATTAGTTGTAATAATAGAGCCATATGTTTTGATACGGAACATCTTTTCCCGGTTCACTTGTGACCTTTTTTTCTGAACTTTTTACTTTCTTCTCCAACTTTTATCTCATTTCATAAATTTATTTCGATCATGTTGTGCCTGTGGACAAGGTTTGTAGACGCGCTTCGGTTATGTAGATTCTCTGTTTCATTTAACTTGCTTAGATTCTAATTCACGCTTCGAAATTCTTCGAATAAAGGATTTTTTTCAATCGATTATTTTATTTATACCTAACTTAGTCATTGAAAATTTGGCTATGCTCAGGGAATGTACAGGGAGTACCAGGCTTAAGGCATTTCAACTTACGGCAACTAGCTGTTACGAACGAGTGTCTATTGGCTCTATTAATTCATGTTCCGTTTTACAGCGATCCGTTCGTAGCTATGAAGAGCGCAAAGAACTAGTTTTTTTATCGCTCGGCTGAATACATCTAATGCTGCGGATAAACTGGTTTATGTACATTTTTTCATCATTAGTTGGCATAATTTATGTATGTAAGGGCATGTTCCTGTGGTGTATAGGCCTAAGTTCCGACTTGTTTACCAAACCGGTTTACGAAAGTCCGTATGAACGGAACGCGTTCGTAAACCGAAGACCTCCTTAATATATATATATATGTAGAGAGAGATGAATCGCAGCTGGCATCATTGAATAAGAAGATTTAAAAAAACTCTCGGCCGAGCACAAGCGAGATTACTGCCTCTGAACGATCCTCAAATATATACTTATTTGTAAATACAGGGTGTTTTTTTTACTTTGAACAAACTTTGAACTTGGGTACAAAAACTTAAAATAAATCGATTTTCATGAAAGACAAAATGTCCAAAACTCATTAGTTTTCGAGTTATGGCTTCGCAAAGCATGTTTAGAAGTGCATGTTATAACTGGGCCGCACACCAATTGTTATTTAAAGTTGTTAGTTTTCGAGATTGTCGAATACAATCAAAGCATTTTTTCTCATTTCATTATGGGTTATCCATTCCATGTAATCAACGACAAGATTTCAAGATGCAATGGGAAACTGAAATAATGAAATAAAATTTATTATTAACAATCTACATTACTGGAACGCACGTGTTGCAGTATCAGTTCGCCATTTGTTGACACGCCGTTGCACTGTGACCATGGAAAGATTTACCAATGCTGAGAAGGCAGACATGCATTTGATTTATGGAGCTGCTGGCGGAAATGGTAGGCTCGCTCTGAGGATGTACAGAGAAAGGTTTCCTAGGCGCGAAGTGCCTGATTTCCGGTATTTTGCTACTCTGAATACGAGATTGCGTGACACCGGCAGCTTCAACGTTAACAGAGGGAATGCTGGGCGCGGCCATCATCCACAGGAGGATAGAATTGTGGAATACTTTGAGCAACATCCACGAACCAGCACTCGTGCAGCTGCTCAGCGTCTTGGCTTGCGAAACCATACTACTGTGTGGAGGGCACTACATCGTCAGCAATTACATCCGTACCATTTCCAAAAAGTGCAAGGGCTCATGCCAGGTGATTTTGAACCTCGTATGCTGATTTGCCACTGGTTAATGCAACAGGAAAGAATGAATCGCGGGTTCTCAAACCTTATTCTCTTCACAAATGAAGCTTATTTCGGTCGTGGTGAGGTTTTCAACCGTCACAATAATCATTACTGGCTGGAAATAACCCTCATGTTATTCAGCCTAATAGTCACTAGCACAGATTTAGTGTCAACGTGTGGGCAGGCATTATTGGCAATAATTTAATTGGTCCGTACCTATTACCTTCTCCTCTCACGGGACCTGCGTACACCATCTTCCTACGCGAAGTTTTGCTTGAACTACTGGAGGACGTGCCCTTGGAGACACGCAGGCGAATGTGGTTCCAGCATGACGGAGCGCCAGCACATTACTTTCGTGAAACACGCCTGTTCCTGAATAACCAATTTCAAAACCGATGGATTGGCAGAGGTGCTCCTGTAGCATGGCCAGCTAGGTCGCCTGATTTGACGCCACTGGATTTCTTCTTGTGGGAACCATGAAGGACCTCGTGTATGCCACTCCTGTTGAATCGGAATAGGATCTGGTTGGACGCATTGTGGACTCAGCTGGCCGTATTACGGAAATGCCTGGCGTGTTTCAATCTGTAAGGCGCTCACTGGCTGTTAGATGTCGTAAATGTGTTGAAGTTCGTGGAGGCCATTTCGAGTAACTGTTGTAATAAAACTGTATTCAAGTTTATTCTTTCGTTAAGGTTCTTACATTGAAGTTTGTATTGATTGTGTTTTTACCTGTGTCCTGCAATGCTTACTGATTAATGGTTAGCTTACATGATAATAATTGATAATTACTCATTTAGGACAATTTATTCTTATTTGTAAAACGTGTACACGCAAATTTCATTGTGAAATTACAAAAATACTTCATTAGTGGGGCCCAAAAACCTCTTTAACTATCAAAGGTAGCGCTAAAAATGGTGCGCGCTTGCAATCCTACTTGAAGTTCTAATATTCTTCAAGTAACTATAACTCGAAAACTAATGAGTTTCGGACATTTTGTCATTCATGAAAATCGATTTAATTTGAGTTTTTGTACCTAAGTTCGAAGTTTGTTCAAAGTAAAAAAAAACACCCTGTAAATGTATAAATATTTGTGTATATATATTTATGTGTATATATGTATACATTTCTATGTGTATATATATATGCATAATTATATATATATATATATTTTTTATTTTACTTCTGGGGTCGTTCAGAGGCGATGAATCTCGGCCGTGCTCGGCCGAGAGTTTTTTTTTTAATGGCAAATTGAAGGATTGCCAGCCGCAAATTATGTACGTATCGCCGGCGAAATCAGACGAGCAGGGACGTAGGATGTACGATCATCGCAGTTGGCCGCCGACGTATTTGGGCCAAAAAGTTCGGACATTTCGCCTACGATGCGGAGGCGATTTACCGATGATACGTCCCTAAGGTTCTCCTTTGCCCGGCTATAACACATCGGCGATACGTCCTCGATTTTCAATTGGGATAGTTCTAGACGCAAAATAAATCAAATCTGTTCATTTTATTTCTAACATCAATCCCTTACGCTCGTATCACTAGCTCCTAAGTTCTTATGCTCATATTTTTAATACGAGTACGCACTAACGAGAGGGTTTTTCAGCAATGCGTCACATGAATTATGTTTTCTTAGTCACTTGCATTTAAATGCACTACCAAAATCTGACTACCGCAACGAAGAGGAACGCATTTTTTTCGTGCTTTTCTTCAAATCCTGTTTCAAAAATTATCATGTGTATTACGATAACCATGTATAAATCGCAATTAAGGATCTAAATCATTGGTTTCAACACCTCACATGGGTATTACAATAACCATGTATGAATAGCAATTAAGGGTCTCTATGCTAAGGCATTTGAATGCGTTTTTCGCTTCCATTTTCAATACATGTGCTCACTAATGAAAGTGTTTTTCAAATAAGCATCGCTAGGATCGTGTTCTCTCAGTTACTTATATTTAAATGCGCTGTAAAAATCAGATTAGGCAAGGAAGGGAACTCAATCTTGTCGTTCTTTACTGTCAATCATTTTTTGTTTCAAAATTTTACACGGGTATCACGATACCAATGTGTTATTATCAGTTAAGGATGTTAAGGGTAAGGTGTTTTAAAAACCAATGTACCGACATTCCATGTTTGTACTTTATTGGAAATAAATGTTTTTTCTTATTCTTTCTTTCTTTCTTAATCGCAACCTCATCAGAAACTTGATAACGAAGGAAATTCCGGTACAATTTATCATTTTTACTGAGAAAACGTTTTGGAGTCCAGCTCCATGATCGGTTCACACGAAAAACAAAAGAATTACTTCTGAAATATGAGATCAAAGTAAAATGAATTGTAGGTGCTATAAATATATCATGAGAGTAAAAATACAAAGTATGAGACGGACACGAACAAAGAATAACATACAGAAGCACAGAAAGAATACATGTGACACATAAGTACGAAATGATATTAGGCTGGTTCTGACGAGGAATCGACCTATTCACTATTTGCAAAGGGTACTAACTGTCCATATTGTTCAAATGAGGGTTTCGCTTGAAGATATGCAAGTACTCTAAAATTCTGATGTCATACGGGGTTGAAGCCGAGTCTGAAATTTTGAAATCGGCAGGAGATATAGGAACATTGCATTATTAACTTAATTATGTAATAACTAAGCAACGACAGCTTTGTGAACATAAATATTGTTCACTTTGCCTGACGATGAATTATTTTAACACAAAATGATGACAGTCTTTAAATGTGTGTTTAGCTACCGACTCTCCAAGTAGTTCGCTCATTGTCTCTAGAGTTCTGTCACTTGATATTTATTGTTTATATTCCCCAAAGAGAATGAAATACAAATGAAATTCTCACAACATGTCATGACGAAAATTACGACAGCAATATATAATTGTACAATTCGTAATGTATTTTTGTCTTCTAATCCAAATAAACATGTGGTTTCGATAGAGAATGATCTGTACAATGGCGATATCTGGCATGCATCGCAGGTGTATGCAAGATCTGGCGGTATCTGGTATGCAGCACCGGTGATCACGCAAGAAGGGGGTATCGACTGGCTTTTGACACTAGCGCCACCCGGCCAGTGGAGAGAGCAGCTTGTCAGGGAAGCGTCAGAAAGGTTTGTGTGCCAGAACATAAAGATGGCTGCTTCAAGAACGTTTGGGAATCGAGAAGGGAAGGTGGAAAGTTCGAGACTAAGAAGGATTTTAATGAGTACTTTAATTAACTGCCATGAAAGTTCAATAAAGTCAAGTAATCGACCATGGAAAGTAGGATGGGGTCGGTTAGGGTGGGACTCGTTTACAGCCAATTCTCCGCGGTGAGTCCTGGTTACTGTTTATTACATATTTCATGAACAATAAGTACAAATATATGCAATAAACAAGCAGAGAGCTGTAATTTACAATCTAGTGGACATAGCTCAAAAAAATAATTGGTGACATGAATTACGAAAAGTTATAATTTTATGGTCACTTTAGTGTTGTTGAGGAGGTAAAAGATGATGTCATAGCTTCGCAAAATTTCTTGAGTAACTTCTTTAAACACATAGAAAGTCATTAAAAACTGGCCTGTAACCAAATCTAGCTGTGTAATATTTTTAATTATTGTATGTGTGTCTGTATGTATTTCCATGAAAAATGCATATTTTAAGTCGTTTAAGGAGGTAGAAGATGTTATATTTTCATGATTTTTTAACTGAAATATTAAAATTCAAGTTATTTCCTATCATTATATAAGAGAGACCCCATAAAAAAGTCAAAAAATAAAAAAGTATATATATTGAGCATTTTAGCGAAATCAATCTTAAAAAAAATCAATTTTCAAGTGCGTTGAGGTGTTATGATGGTCGGTGCGTTAGCCCACCGAGTTACCATCCATTGTTACGATCGTCGTTCTTTTTTATTGTGATGTGCTGCAATCCCACATCTATTAGGGTGTCTACTAGGTAGTAAAGTAGTAAAAAGTAGTAAAATTTGAAAAGTAGTAAAAAAGTAGTAAAAAGTAGTAAAATTTACCTCAAGGTAGTAAAAAAAATTGTGAAGTGGAATAATTCTCTGAAAATTTATAGTAATGTCACATATGTATGTAGAGTATGAAGATTTTTGAAAATTTATTTCACCCATAATCAGAAATTTGCCTCGGTTTATGGGAAATATTCCTGTAAAGGGGGGTGTAATTTTAGGATTGGAGGACTCAAAATAGAAAAAAGTTCCAAAATTTTTGCGAATGACAGTACAAATAGTTCACTTTTTCTTCTCATTCAGTTTGACCTGAAAGTTATCAAGTAGTTTTATGATGGAAGGTTCATATGAGCCATTTTATTAATAACGAATTATTGAGAGAAAACAATAAAAAACGGCCTTTGCTTTGATTCGGTAATCGAGGTTTCATAAATCGTTTAAATATAATTAAAAAAAATGTAATACCAGTGACGATGCATTGTTGAAAACACTTCTATTAATGAGCACTTACATTGAAATACATGCTTAGGAACTTGCAATATCAGGGATTAAAAATGAATATAAAATAAGGATTTAAAAATTGTGCATTTATGAATGTGAGGTCGACATTTGATATCTTTTATTCTTACATATCAAATTGCACATAAACTATCTCGGGAAATATGAAATAGCCCAACTACATATTTTCTCGTATAAGTGTATAAAGTGACTTTGATTGAAACATGTTTGTCAAGTACAATAATTTATATTTTATTGCGAATTACAATTCTTTCAATGTAAAACATTGTATGAACTTATTCTTTTAAATTTTATGAATAAACATTAAACAACTAGCCAAAATTTTCAAATAGGTAGTTGTACTTATCACTGAAAAATTATTACATTTTATTGGGATTTCATCTTTAGTGGATGCAGTTGCCCATGGGATATACACCATAGTTGGTATAATTGTTCTTTTTGTGCACTTGATGCTCAAAAATTAGAGTATTTTATTCACAAACGTAAGCACAGAAATGAAATTATTCTCATTTAGCTGTAGCGCTCCCAGGGGGAAAATGTGAGGGCCCAAGCTGAGAGTTAGGTAGGCTTTCTTTTTTGTTGAAATATGTTCTTGTTATGTTAAGGACCACTTTTTTTTGGTTCTCTACTGTCCTGGTTTTTGGCACCTACTACTTTCTTCTTCAATTTTGATCTTATTTCATGATCTTCTTTCACAACTTTCTGTTTCTATGCCCTTTCTGCGTAGATTCTGCGTTTCCTTTATGGGGGTCATCCCAGGCCCCTGCCAGGCCTCTGTCGGTCCGATGAATTTTTAAATTTTTTTTGTTGAAAAAGGATCCTTAGGTGGTGGACTATTCGGTCCTAAAATTTTATAACGTTACGGACACTAGATCCCCCCAGGGGGGTGTGAGGGGACTAAAATTCCCGAATTTTAGACCCCATTTTGACCTCATATAAAAACAGGAAATGGAAAATTCAAAACCGTAACTTTGTTTACAATGTTTCAAGGATTCTGAAACTGTCTTTGGTTTTGTTCTTGCATAAAAACTCAATGAGGTCTATTCATATGAAATANTGCCAGGCCTCTGTCGGTCCGATGAATTTTTTAATTGTTTTTGTTGAAAAAGGATCCTAAGGTGGTGGACTATTCGGTCCTAAAATTTTATGGCGTTACGGACACTAGATCCCCCCCAGGGGAGTGTGAGGGGACTAAAATTCCCGAATTTTTGACCCCATTTCGACCTCATATAAAAAAACAGGAAATGGAAAATTCAACACCGTAACTTTGTTTACAATGTTTCAAGGATTCTGAAACTGTCTTTGGTTTGGTTCTTGCATAAAAACTCAATGAGGTCTATTCATTTGAAATATAAATAAAAATGAATTAAAAAAACAATATCTCAATTTTTTTCAAAAACTAAAGCCTGAATCGAAAAAATGAATAGATGAATTGTGTTTCTTTTCAAAAGTTACATACAATAGTCAAATTTCATAAGAATCCGACTACAAATATAAAATTTCATTATTTTTATAAAAAAATTGTTTATTAATTTGTATTGTAAATTGCAATTCACAGTGTGAATATGAAGTCATGCATGGAGATTATCGAAATAAAAATGAAAACAGCCTTCAATTACATAAATTGTTCGTTATATTACTCTTAAAAAAAAGACTTATGGCTTATACCCAAAACCTCTAATTTTCAACATTCAAAAGAATAGAAGTCGGGGAGTTTTCATGATAGGAAAAAAACAGACAGGTTTAGAATCCTTGAAGCATTGCAAACACAGTTACAGTAGCTTTTTTCCCAATGTTAAAAATAATTTTTTTAATCATGCTAAAAACCCAAAATTAGTGTATATGTTAGTGATAAAATACCATATAAAAAACGAAAAGTTGCAAATGGAAAATTTTCTACTCTAACTTTGTTTGCAATGGTTCAAGGATTCTAAAACTGTCTTTGGTTTTGTTCTAGCTTAAAAACTCAATGACTTCTATTCTTTTGAAATATCCATAAAAATGAACCAAAAAACTGGTTTTTCATATTTTTCCAAAAAATAAGGCCTAAATTGAAAAAGTAATGAGTTCAAATATGTTTTTTTTTAACAAATACATAAACCGGCCAAATTTCAAACGAATCGGATCAATTTTTAAAAAAAGCGTTGAAGTGACCCCCTTAGCTCCAAACTAAATGGTGCCTTCCTCCTTCCTCTCTTTGGATCGCATTTGTTGCTGCAGGTAGGGAGGCTAAAACTAATGATCAACCTTATCTAATGTCTATTATCTTTTAAAGACTCCCGCTGCAATTTCAGGTGAGTAAGTCCTGAGCCAAACTTATTACATTTCGATTCCTCCTAATGAATAATGGTTAATTCAAAGTCATGTATTTGGATGGTAAAATCTTGATTATCATAAACTTCATGTAACCTTCCAATTCTTAGTCAGAGACAAATATTCTCACACTCCAAGTTGTTGCGGCAGGATAGAAACATTGCAATGACATCGAAGGCACTTCACAGTTCATTTATATCCAGAAAGTGTTTTTTTGGACCTGAGCTTGATTGTGAGCAGTATTATCTTCCTTTGAAAAGACTGGAGTTTATTCTGTCCACTTCGATGTGGGGAAACAACGATTTACTGTAACTATAAATGTTTTTTTTTTCCTGACTAAAACCACCTCTTCGTAGAGCTGAAAGTTTTCTCTTTTCAATGACGTTAATTTATGTCCAAATACTGAAACACTTATGCTATAAAATTATCTTTTAATACAATGTGTAATCATTTGAACGAGAGTCAAGTTTCTTTGAAGTTCCTTTTGGCAGTCATGGCGATTCAGTTACCTTGAGGATGTCGTCATACAAGCATGGGGATGCTCCATCTAATCAAAGTTCATTCTTCTACCATGCATAGCAATGTTGTATAAAATTTGTGAAATTTGTTCCGTAAGATAACATGTTAATAACCTATTTGTTATCACTATTGACTGTAATTAGGGTGCCCATTTAGATTTTGAGGTATGATAGAAATAGTTCACAAACTCATATTTCCGAAGTGCCATAGTGTAGGGTCATAACAAAATTCACTGATATTCTATCCTGCTGTAAAGGGATCTGACATTGCCCTGGTGTCTACTAGTTT
>JACJUY010002768.1:25348-98091 GCA_014220935.1 Platorchestia sp. MABIK
GGAATTTAGGTAACTTTTTTGCAATAATGCTTTGATTGCTCCTTTTAGTATTAAGTATTTTAAGTATTAAGAAACTTGGAGCTTTTTTGAACTTTTGGTATTACATAAATTATTGGTTCAAATTACTCATTATAGGCCGATTACTTGCATCTGGACATTTGGACAACATTCATTGTGTAAAAAATGGGTAGTAATTTTTTGCTGTTGAAGGTAGTAAAAAGTAGTAAAAAGTAGTAAAATTTGGAAATGAAATATCAGTAGACACCCTGTCTCTGTTATCATCACTATATTGATTCTCCGCTCGTATGTGATCTTTTCGTGTCGTTTAATCGTCGTGACCTTTCCATTCGTCACATTCTTCTATTTTGTCTATTATTTATTAATCATGATAAAGTACAATCTGAGCCGCCACCACCCATAAAGGGAATATTTACTTTAGTGTATAATATATTTAAACGTGATCATGATAAATTCAAAGGTCTTCGGTAAGCGTGTAGTTGCCATATTTCAAGGCTTCGAACATTCATTTCTTTCAAACGATCATTTCTCTTTCCTCCTCACTCATCTCACTACAAAGGGTAAATAAAAGGCATTTGCGTTATGTTGTATGAATGAAATTCACTACGCTGCGTAGTTAAAATGCGTTATCAATTCCATTCATTTAACATAAAGCAAATGCCTTTTATTTACCCTTTTGTTGTGAGATGAGTTTGGAGGAAAGTGAGATGATCGTTTGAAAGAAATGAATGTTCGAAGCCTTGAAACACGGCAACTGTACGCTTACCGAAGACCTTTGAATTTATCATGATCACGTTTAAATATATTATAAGCAAGAGTAAATTTTCCCTTATGGGTGGTGGCAGCTCAAATTATACTCGATCATGATTAATAAAGAATAGTCAAAATAGAAGAATGTGATAAATGGAAAGGTCACGCCGATTAAACGATATGAAAGGATCTCACACAAGCGGAGAATCACAATGCGATGTGGGAAATCAGCACATTTCAATAAAAAAGAACGACGATCGTAACAATGGATCGCAACTCGGTGGGATAACGCACCGACCATCGTAAAAGAGGAGGTAAAAAATATCGACTAATATCACTCAAATTTAACACAATTTTTTTTCTCCAGTTGTAGCACATTTTTAGAGGTAGCCTAATTTCAATCTAAAAAAGTTCACAAACGCTCCACCCTAATAGTCAGGTAAACATGTACAAGACTTTCATTATCCCACTTTTACACACACCCATCAGCAGCTCTATGCCCAACACTAAAGTTCACTGAGAAGACGCCTAAATTGACCTCAGTAGCCAAAAAATCTTTCTATGTTTTGGGGTATATTAGCGTAGGTCTGATAAATGGAAACAACCAGCTAAGTAGAATTTTGTTCAAACTTAATTGGTCGCAAATGGTTCGAGATCCAAAGAGCATTCCTAACACTTCCAAAATTCTACTAGATCTACCAATAACAAATAATCCACAAACGGTACTCAGCATGGCGATCTTACCCTCCTTCTCTGATTACTATTTAGTGGAATGTCTAATCAGTATTGCAATAGAGAAACAGAAATTCCGTCATATAACCCATCACATAAAAAAAACTTCTCCCCGGAAATATTCCGAAAAAAGCTATCGAACAGATGGAGTGGATTTCTAAGCATGGAATATACACAGATGACGTCAATTTACAAGTTTCAATTTTAATGACAATTTCGAAACATCCCTTAATGATACAATTTCGTATCATCCCTTCACAACAAAGAAAGTGAAGCCTAGACAGGCTAAATGAATAACAAATGAGATAAATGAGTTCATTAAAGCTAAAAGAAATTCCCAGTGAGAGTCCAAACTAAACCAATTAGAAAGTACTCTGTGAAACCTGTAAAAACACCACAAGAAGATCCTACGGAGAAAGTTTAGCGAAGCAAAACAAAACTACGTCTTATAAAAACTGATGACAGCAAAACGATATTCAAAAAGAACGTCTGAAATCTTTACAAAAGCTGATTTGTTTAAAAATTCAGACTGCAAAAGCAATTTTGACTACTCCGCAAAACGACGAATGATTTCAATATTTCTTCTGAAAAGTTGGGAAGGAAGTTTTAGCGAAGTCTTTATTATAAGCTCATTTCAAACACACCTACAAATGTAAACCCAAGTAGTGTTTCAATTCCTAATTCGAGAAACGAATAGCGACTTAGTCCAGTTTGTATTTCAGAGATACAGAAAAATTTATATCCACTAAAAAAGGCAAAAGCAATCAGATAAGTTTGTACTAGCCTTCAATATATAGAAGATAGCTTCTCTGTTACAGCACCTCTGATTTGTTTGATAATAAATTTGTTTGATAAATAATTTGATACTTCCACAAACAAATTTCCCGATCTGGGGAAACAGTCCATTTTTAAACAATTGCACAAATTTGATTTTATCAATATGATATAAAATTACAGACCAATCAGTCCCATATCACTTACTGTTTGTCCAAACTGATAGAAAAGTAAAAACAAACCAGCTCTCGTCTCATTAGGATGAATCCCACCTACTTCAGTGCAATCAATACGCTTACAGGAGGAACACCAGCATTCAAGATGCATTACTGTACATCACAGGAAAAATTTACTCAGATTTAGACCAAATGAATGAAATTCTCTTATTACTGCTTGATCTCTCCAAAGCGTTCGAAAGTGTTGAGCACAAAAAGCTCCTGCAATAAATATCGATCAGAATACACACACAGTGGTTTGAAAGCTATCACTGAACGACTCTCATGCAGTTTGCTTAAATAATAAAATATAACCATTCATCCCAAATAACTTATGCATTCCTAGAGGTTCAATTCTTGGCCTTCTCTTATTTTTTACTTTTATTAAGGATTTCCTCACCATGTTAGCAAACATAAATTTCAATGTACGCTGATGTCTTTATAGCCATGAGAAGTTCGGTAGTGGATTTAAAAGAAACACAAGTAAACGCTGAAAGCCTTCTAAAGAACCTAAAATCGTTGAATGACAAAATGGCCTTAAACTTGTCGCAAATAAAACGTAGTGCATTCTTTTTGGATCAAAGAATGCGATTGAAAAATCGCCAAAACTTTCGCTGACGTCTGGAGAGGATGTAATCGAATCAGTTGACAGAGTTAAAAACCTTGGTGTTCGGTTTGACAAATACATGACTTTCACACTACACGTGGAAATAATTTTCAATAAAATTAGCGAAACCTAAATGTTTTTATCTTATTAAAAACACACCAAAAGTAAGATTCTTGGTGATTCAGACCTTATTTAATTAATCACGTTTGGACAATTGGAGTATAGTCTGGAGAGACACACCACAAGATCTTCAAAAATAATTGTAAAAATGAATGAACTTCGCCGCCAAAGTTGTGCGCAAAGGTAATTTCAAGAAACACGATCATACAATCCTTATCTTGAAAAAATCGGCTGGACCCCATTCCCAGAAAGATTTCACATTCAGAAAGTCCGACAAGAATTTCCGTCTCTCAGTAATGCCGATGTTGTAAAATTGCTTCCACCCAATATTCCGAACAAGAAAAGAGATCGGAGATATGCTGCCTTAGTTACCGTTCATCCAGCTTGGGACAAAAAACTTTCCCAGCTTTCGGAGCTCAATCGTGAAATAAGCTTCTTCGCAAGATCACAGGGCACTTCATATCAGCGTTTTTTTAGGAAACAAACCTCAGCTGTTTGCTTCAATGTTTTTTCCTCGATACTGTACGTCTTTCGACATTGCATTCGCACATGATGAGTCACGAATGAGCTTATATTCAAGCAGGAGCTTGAAAATAAAAAAACGTCATCGGGCGTATTGTTATATCCTCACGATATAACCGCCCTACATCTATAATTATAAAGGAATCGCTACGGGGAATACTGAAATGCTCGTCTGGCCAACGATTTCATCTCCTTGAAAAGAACCGATCTAAAAGATATATTCTCGCGGATAAGCACAACTTCGAATCAACTCCACAATCTGATTCTCGTTCTATTTCCTTCAACCTACAACATCGCCAGACGACGCTACGCCTAACCATCATCACCAACTGCTTCCTACATCCCCACCACGACGCTGCTGAGGGACTACAACTTCAAGTTATCAGATACCTCTTTCTCTTTCCAATATCACAATGTACTTCTTGTATTTGGACTCTTAATCACCTAGGATATTATTCATTTCTATAGATACAATGCGGGATCCTAATTAATGTTTATCACTATCGTGGGCTTTTCACTTATTAACAATTAACTGCGGCCGTAACACGTTTGTTCACTAACGTAAAGACGCGCTCTCGGTCCCTCAAGCCGAGCGGGCAGCAGGAGTCTAACGGAGGGGTTTGTCAGAGGCAGTCGAGAAAGTTCCCTCTATAATGTAGACATTGAAGAGTAATAGTACAAGATCATGTAAACGTCACTGGTGTCTTCCCCTGCATGAACCCGCTTTGCTTTGAACGATTGTAAAAGTGACAATTGACTGTAAATTACCTGGAGATTCGTCTTACTCTAATTAATCGTGAATACAGATCGTAAAGCAATCAGTCTTCCCGCACATACTTCGACAACGCCCAAACTGGATCCCGCAGATAAGTTAACATTTTTACTAAATGTCTAACCAGCTTCTCTCTCCGCAGCATTGTGATAAACTAGATGTCTGAGTTAATAACGAACCTTTGTAATCTTTCGTGTCTTTAATTTCTTTTGTAAGTTAGGAAGAGACGATGAAGAGATGACGATGATAATGATGATGATAAAATAATGATAAAATGCAGATTAATATTAGCCTTCAGCTCTGACCTCACGCTTACAGAAAAACAGAGTTAAAAAATTAACTAAGATGACCGTTATTAATAACTGATTTAAGACAAAAATAAATATTATATTCCCTTTATGGGTGGTGGCCGCAAAATAATACCTAAAAGAATTTGATTCGGTCAGAAATAATCAATCTAACTTTCGATGCGATGTCACGTTTGAAATAAATCACCAAATATGGAATAAAGAAAAAGAACGTTCATTACAATGACGTCAGCGGGGGAACACACGATCATTCCAGTAAAATGAAATTAATTTTCTGCATTTATTTGTATCTAGTCAGAGCTGATGTCTGGTCAAAAGTTCAAAGTCATTTTGCTTCCTTTATCTTTGATTGCAGTGGTACTATACCTAGCATTGCAAATAATTTTTACATGCATCATTCATTAACATGTGCGTGCTTACCTTGTTTGATCGTTGATGAATTTCTTAAGCAGCTGGCGGCGCAATGTCGGATAACTCGCTTGAACCTGTGTTTGCATTTTTTTATGTAACTTACGTACAGAATTGTAGCAAGTAGTGCACAAGACAATATGTCTTGTGCACTTCGAGTTGCAAAATCTAGCAACATTCGAATAAAAACGAGGTGGTGAATGTCGACGGAGGAACGGTGCGTAATTTAAGTTGTGTTCGTCAAGAATTATATCTTATGCACAGAAATTTCTGAAATGACATTATAAGAATCAACTACTGTTTTAGATATTAAAATACTTATTGTGCCTTTCAACCGATATGATGTAAGGCCCTCTGTATTGAGAAAATTTTCATACTCCAGTGTATTCAATCAATTTTTGCAGAAACTTTTTGGAAATGTACCAATTTTTATTTTCTGTCTTTTTTTATTTTTCTATGGTGAGGGAAATTTTACGTCACAATGAGCTCAATTTTTAAGTTCAAAAGTTGAATTCTCCTCACAAATCGTCCTCGAAAATACTGCGCTTACTTCAAATTTGAAATTAATACTTAAATGAAAAATGAAGTATTTTTTACAATAATTAAGAAAGCTTTCGCTATAAAATGCACATAATTATACCTCAATAATATTTTTTAAGAACATACAAGAGAATTAGTTATATTCACTTCCGACTCTAACTTTCATTACAACACTGTTCATTTCTCGCAAGAAAACACGATTCGCACAGTGAAATTAACGACGTGATTGCAAAGTAATATTTAACTGGTGAAGCTAGAACTTGGCTTTAATTATTGGTTTAGCTACATAGAATAAGTTATACGGATTCTAAAATCACGTAACAACATACCCTACAATGTTTCCCTCTCACACTTACATCTTGCTCTTGTATACACAGTGGGGGCAAAATAATACGACACGTTGATTAAATTGCCAGATTACACATTTCTAAGCTCCGTACAGTTATAGAAATTGGACTATATATATAAAATAGTATGAAAAGGTTAATGATATATCTGAAACCCACAAATATTTGATAAAAAAGTATATAGGAACGGAACATGTATAATAAATACGTGAACAAAAGCTAAAAACATATTTCAAGAAATAAACACATTATTACTTTGTTGTACAGCCTTTATTATTAATTAGGGCTTCGAGACGTTTAGAGTTTAGTTCACTACCAGCCTTTAACCAATTTCGGTTGCAATCTTATCCTACTCTTCAATAGAAATTTATTTTGAGTTCAGTGATGTTATTAGGACCTCTCTTCTGAATTTTCAACTTCAATTCATCTTCAACCATTCCTTGGTTTCGTTTGTAGTATGCTTTGGATAGTTGTCTGTTTGGAAGGTCCATCCACGTTTCAATTTTAACAAACGAGCTGAAGGTAGGAGTTGCTTTTTCATACTTCACGAAATTTCCTGCCTTTCATGGTTCCTTCAATGATGTAAAGTTTACCTATCCCTGATGAACTAAAATATCCTCACACCATGATTGAGCCACCTCCAAACTAACAGTGGGTATGGCACACGTTGGTTTATACCCTTCGTTTTGTTGCCTCCAAACAGGGTTTGTGTTGTTTCTCTCAAATAGTTCGATTTTAGTTTCATCTGACAGTACCGAGTTTCAAAACGCTGCTGGCTCGTTCAAATGGTCGTGGCATAATTCACCCTGGCGTTGAAGTGATGTTATACTTTTCAGTATAACTATAGGTAGTCTACGATCAAAAAAAAAAAGGAAACAACGCTAAGAACTGGGAGAGGCGACTGGCCAGCGTTTCTTTCCATAAAAGTTCTTAAAGAACCACAGAAGCTGAAGATGCCAAAAGTCTATGGTCTGCGAAAATATCAAAACGTCTATACCTTCCAGAAGCATCGACTCGTCAGGACGCCTTCGATACGACGCGAGGACGCCGGCAGAAAATGCCAAGAAGATCGATTTATAATTTCATGTTATATTTTCCTAATGTTAGTTTTGTCTAAAAGGGAATTTTGGTGAAACTGTATTTATGGAATTAACTATCAATGTTTTTGAATTGTTTTAGGAAATAGCTCCCGTTAAGGTTTTCGTATGTCAATTTCATATTTAGTAGTCAGCATCTCGCGAGGGAACGGCGGGACGGTTGCCCACGAAGGAGGAGGCAGTAAGGCGCGAGGGATCGAGGCGAACAAACCCAAGTGAGAGGGCACGTTTTGTGCGCTACGGCCTTGCGGCTGTTTGCGCTCAAGGAGAGATTCCCTCATTTTTAAAATGTTTTTGTTATTGAACATAGAACAATGAAATTTGGTGCACACATAGAAAATGCAAATAAGAAGCTTTTTGTTCATGGAAAAATGCGATTTTTTCATAGAAAACGAGATATTCGTAGAAACGGAATTTGAAGGTTTCAAAATGTTTCTTCTCCTCTAGCTTTTGAGATACAGTGATGGTATGGGTATCATTGGATACGAAAACACTCAGAAATTCCCATAACCTATATGACGTTTCCCAAGTTTCCATTTTGAAGTTTAAAGAAAATGAAATTAAAATTAAATAAAATTTCGTGAAAAATTATGAATATGTGATTACATAACTTCTGATCGACAACAAATTAATAATCGTCATTTAGGTTATGATAATTCCAGCGTTTTTCCGCATCCAATGACATCCATATCATGACTGTAGCTCAAAAACTGTAGGAAAATAAGCATTTTGAAACCCCACTCCAGGACTTCCCAAAAAAGAAAACAAAAAACACAAGTAATTTCAATTTTTCGCTATTATTATTTGTGGGATCAGCTAGGACCCTTGCAATCTTTACACAGTAATAAATAGACATAGGAGCTTACATAGCAACGTCAAGCCGTAAAGAAATGCACAGGTGGGCCTGTAACATGATGAAATACCACCTCCCTCCCTCCCCCCGTGCATCAAACCCCCGTAGCGGGCAAAAAAGAGAACGTACGAACCTCATTTTTCCACAGGATGCACCTGATTTCTTACACTCCCTATAGCAGCTAAAATCAATATCACTACAAATTTCCCAATTCTGGGGTGTATCTCTCCTTAAAAGCAAGTTCAACTTGTTAATTATAAGCCACCGATACGATGAATTGAGCCCTAAAAATCAATTGCTCATATAACTGTGGATAATGTGCTGTAGTAATTAACATCGATCTCAACTGGCTGTCGAGCTCTTTCCGAGATGGCAACACAGTCACCAGTGGTTCGCATACATACGGAACCGCCCATACACAAGATGAGTATTCCTCTCATTCGGTATCGTTACCTAGATGCTCTCGATTTCAGCCTCTAAATATATGGGATGCGTAGTCAAATCTGTAGTCGATATCATTCATATATCAATGAGTAAAAATTCCTTTTCATTTACCCTTTGGAAGAGAAGTGAGTGAAGGAGAAGAGAGGAGGTAATCATTTGAAAGTAATGACTATTTGAAGTCTTGTAACGCGGCCCAGACACGCTAACCAAATTGATTGAATTTTATCATGATGACATTTAAAGTATTTAACATATTAAACGTAAAATAATCAATTTATGGGTAGTGACCGCTCAAATTTTACTTTACCATGATTGATGAAGAACAAATAAAATAAAATAGAGTGACGAATGGAAAAGTCACGACGATTAAACGACACGAAAAGATCACACGCAGAGCAACCATTACAGTGAGGTTTCTGGAGAAGAGGTGTCCTATGAGGGGTGCGGAAGCGAAGGCCTTCACGGCGTAGTACTCTGCTGATTGTGTGTTTGCTGACTTCGATTCTAGACACCTTGAGATCATCCTTCAATTCTTCACGAGTAGCTTGAGGCTTCTGCACTACTGTTCTCATCAATTTTTGAACAGCACAGTGTTTATCTTCTGTGGACGGCCAGTCCGAGGCTTACTGAGAGTCGTATTCCAGCATTTCCACTTACGTATTGTGGTTCCAACCGAGGCTATAGGAACGCACAGTTGTGCACATATCATCCGATGTTCCAAACTTTCATTGTGGAGCTTCACAATACCTTCGCGAAGATCTTGGCTGATGTTCTTATTTTTACCCATGCTTCCGGCCTTTCAGAAAGAGAGCTGCTGTATCAATAAAACGTTATTGGAGATGAATGCTGAAGAAAGTTCGATTGCCAATTGTTAGAATGTATTAGAACATGCTGGAATAATCCTAAAATAATTTTAATGTATAATATCGAGAAAAAACTGGTATTGTAAACTTTTGTTCACACATTTACTATACAGGTTCCTAAATATTTTTTATTAAATTTTTGTGGGTTTTAGAAATATTATTACCCTTTTTATACTCTTGTTTATATATAGTCCTATTTTTGTAATTGAATATGGTTTAGAAACGTAGAATCTGGCGATTTAATCAACGTGTTGTATCATTTTGCACCCCACTGCTGTGTGCTGCAGTTCGATGGTCATTTCAAAAACACATGGCCATGTCTGGGATATTAATCATGCGGTTGGTCATTTTTTTACCACCGAATCAATGCGGGATTCCTACAAGATACTTTAGGCTGCTCTTTTCATGTAGAGTGGGGTTCGTCTCGCTGACCAGCCATTACTGTTGTTTCTTCGATGGTTGCTGTGAAACCCTCAAAATAAAGTACATTATATTTTGCAACCTAAGCAACTGCGCATACGCTGCTGAGTTTGATTTACCAGCGCTTGAGTTTGTGTGATTTATCAATGTTTAATCTTCACGAATGACAAATGAACGTCATTTACTACACCTTTTCTCGTTTTATAACCACACGTCAAAACAATTATTGTATCTCCTATCCAAGATAATTTAGTATTAGTAATGATAGCCTATTCTACAGAACATAGCAATTCCACACTAGGCTTCACCAAAGAGTTAAGATATCACTAACCCCCAAGATTAGATCAACATAGACATAGTAACACAAATAGCACATCACATACGGTAAATAATTCACTCACCTCTTAGATACCTTACAACTTAAATACTCAATTACCAGACATGTGACCAGCAAGAGTAGAGCGGAGATAGGTGGGAATATATAGAATAAAGTTAAGTAATAGTAGATAGAAGTATTAGGTTAGGTACTTAGCCACATTAGGTAATTTATATACTCACACTCAGCCAACTTTTACTGTTGTTGGACCTGAGACCAATAGAAGACTGGCTGCGATTGATGCTCTCACGAGCGTTGCCAACTTTTGGTATGTCTAACTATAACTTACATTTCCTGCTATATTACAACAATATAGCAACAGTTTGCACAATCATAGAACACCGAATAAAAACTAATAACAGCTGCTCAAAATATAACAACATCCAGTACAAATCCAGTGACGATGCTGTAAAATTGATAACAGATGCAAAATGTGGGGACATAGACAAATAAATTTAACGTTGCTCAAATTGTATAACACTCTCAGAATGATGCAACAGACGTTCATTTTCTTTAACAAATAATCAAATCTTGTAATAATGCTTCATATAGCCAGTATCACAGGTTCAAAATAATGTAACAGATACAAAAAATAGTAACGAAAAGTCGTAAGTTGTAACAACATTTTTTAAACTCCTATTGACAAGAGAAATCATTTTCCCGCACTTCCTCATTCAATAAAAATTGAAAATAATGGGTCCACCTCAAAATCCCAAATGTCAAAATCCTGAAAGTCAAAATCCCGAATATCTAATTCCCGACCATATTTGGCAGTGACCCGAATTGGTGGTTTGTGTTACGAATTGATGGTGTGTGTTACGAATTGGTGTAGTGATGAATTGAAAATATTTGATGAAAATTCTTCATGATAGCTCGTATTTAAATTTGAAATACCTGAAATGTTTTTAACTGAACAGGACATTCGAGATTTAGATTTTCGGGATTTAGATATTCCGGATTTTGACATTAGGGATTTTGACTTTCGTGATTGTGAATGCCACCCCACAATAATATGGGGCTAGGTTCCATTATTTCCCGGTCAGTGGATGGTGCACCACTGACCGGGAAGTAATGGAATTTTCCAGAACAACTCTGAAGTGGCCGGTTCACGTGTGACATGTATTACTGTTCAAGAACTGGGAGTGAAGCGTACCACCGCTTATTTCATTGTTAGGTCCTACCAACAACGATAATCTGTTTTTGCCGGCGCAAGACGTGTGGTTGTAAGAAGATGATTGATATTGAGAGCCTGGATTTACTTGTGATGTTGATTGAAGATACTCCAACCATCACCGTCAAGGATCTCAATAGAGCTCTTCGTGCCCCTTTCGACCGCAAGCCCTACGTCTCAGATGCCACAGTTGCATCATCTGAATGGCATCGCCGAGACATGGACTGTGGCGGCAGCGCGCAGAGCAGGAAAGTCGTTGCGTCAGCACCGGGAGGAGGTTCTCTGGCATCTCATTGACACGTGCGTGCCTTTTGTCACTCCAGCCATTGCGGCAGACAACTACACCCATGCCAACAGCTACTTGATAAAGAGCCTTAATCAACAAAACATTCTTTTTTTGCATAGTTTCAATATCTCACATATGATATTCATTCTTTATTGTCATTATCAATAATTTTGTATCCAAAGTTTCAATGTGCGTTATGTACTACGCTAAATGACGACTTTACTGTTTATTTTGCGTATGAATAATTGTGTCAGAAATTGTTATTTTGTTACAATAATATATACGCACGTTACTATTTTTTGTATAATTGTTGGCCATTTTGAACGTTGTTTCAATAAACCGACTCTGTCACTACACATTGTTTCTTTGTTTTGATGTATAGTTTCACTGTCATTCATTTTGCTTGGTGTCGCTATAATTTGTTGTTGCTGCTATTTTTGCGACACTGTCTCAATATTTCTATTCTCTGTTGTATTCAATGGTTCATCGTCGTTAAATTTGCAGTTCGTCGGTACATTTTGAAAGAATGTGGTTATAAAACGAGAAAAGGTGTATGTACCCACTTACCTTACTCTTCTTGCCCTCGTCACCTACAATGTTCCCCCAAGTCTGAATTTACTAATATCATGATTTATATTTTCTAATTTTTGGAGCGAATTTTCTGATGTAACTTGAATTTGCTGATGTCGCTGATGTAGCCACATATGCACTAGGCAGGAAGCGTCTCCTAACTCATACGAAAAAGGAAGTTCTGTTGGAGAGACGTAAGAAAGTTTTGAACGGGTTGAAGAAAAAAAAAATGAGCCATCAACTTTTTCTGATGCAAATATTTTTAAAGTTGATAAGGATTGTAACAGACATAATGATCGCTGGATTGCCTCTTCGAGCACTGACGTTCAACCCACGATGGCTAAGAAGAAACGAGCTAGCGTCGTGATCCTCTTTGTGGTTTCGAGTGGGGAGTTCTTCTTCACCCACTTCTTCACCCACTTTTTTGCCGACAACGGAAAAAGGAGTGCCAAATCTCACTGGAACGCTTAGCAAACCAAAATAATTCTAGAAGTATGCATTGGCTGCAATAAGACGTTTATGTTTCAACAAGACACGCCTCCGGTCACATGGCAACCAAAACGCTCAAGAAGTCTGATTCATGATGCTGGTTTTCCAACTCGCCTGACTAGACCCCTTTGGATTACTACTTTTAGTTACCAAATGAAGCCAAAGGTTGTGCAAATCCATACAAAAGCGTCACATCCCTTTAGAAGGATAAAAAACCGTGGAATAGTTGAAAACCGCAGCTAGTAGTTACCCGCACCGTGTCCAGGTTATAAAGTATGTGTATATAGGCCGTCATCATAACTGACAGCGCTCGTTTCGAAAAGAAATTTGTTCTCCTGGTCTGCTCAGTAGGCTGTCAAAAGTCCAGTGTATTATGTTTCTGTTTCCTTGAGTTATTAGGATTTAACCATAGATATGGAAATTGTACGGATTTAGATGAAAGACCCTGCACATGCCTTCACTTCTTGCAGCACTCCTCTTCTTACAGCGGAACATGTGATCAATCGTTTAACATCTGCCGAACATTATCTTGACAGAAGAATTGAATTTTTTGGAAAGGGTTGTATGGTTCGATGGATACAAAATTGAACTTTCGGCCCAAACGATACTTGTCAACTCTGGAGGGAAACAGAGACTGCCATTGATCCCAAAAACACAGCTTCTGCTGATTTAGTGAAAATCAAGAACCTTCCTGATTTAAAAATCATTTTCATGCAAGAATGGTGCAAGATACCACAAATAGAAAGTCAAAAGTAAGTTTGTAGATCCAATAATTGGCTCCATGTTTTCATTGCAAATAAAGGTTTTGCAATCGTTTGAGTTGAACCTGACAAGAGAACTATAAAGGAAGAAACTATTTGGTATGCGATTTATTTGGGTTAAAGATACTGGATGGGATTGTTGGTAGTGGTGAGGATTCTCAGAATAGCTAGACACCGGTCTTTACAACTACAACAAGAATTCTAACTCGAGGCAGCTTTGCCTGCTGCCTGGCTATGTACCTGTCTTTCATACATTGGTGTTCTCTGACTCAGGTAACTGAAAGTTCTCAAGCTACTGTTCGTTTTCGTAAAGACTGAGACATGTTATATAGTTACTAGTGTTTTTATTTTTTGTAACTCATTAGACCGTTCTTTGTAGTCAGCACTGCATGGTCGATACCTGAAGGAGGCTATTTTAGAGATGATGCCTGGTCGCTGCTAAGTTCTAATTGCTCCGACTACGGGCTTCAGGAAGTACAATCCAGTGGACAGTATTGTCGCTTCAATTCCCTTCCAACGGGTTCTGGAAATGGGCTCTTAATTTACTTTAACGTGGACGTGACAAAACTTTGTTTATACTAGGATTTGCATCCTGGGATCCCGGATGATTTGGAGCTGAAATTTTCCGGTCCGGGAATTCCTTTTTTCGCGGGAATTTCCGGGATTTTGAATAGTATACATATTTCAAGATATTAGTAAGAAAATGACTTGAAATCATGCTGTTTAACATATATGTGTAACAAGGTAAGCACTATTGCTGCTGTGTTAGCAAATTTGGAATGATCAGAATACGATAGCATTCTGAGAGACCGAGTTAATATGATTAATCAATTAGAGAGCTCAAGATAGGACTCTAGTGTTTTAATGTTATTGCAATTGACATCACTACACAGTGTAGTCTACACTATCCCATAATATAGTTCAACTGTTGCATCAGAATTTATTTTGTGGTTTGGCTTTGCAGTAATAAAGGATAGACTGCAATAGACACGATGACAACGGCCGATGTTGTAGAAACTAAATCGTTTGTGTTGCGATACTATGTTAAAGATGCAACTATAGAAAGGGCTAAGTGTGTAAAGTGCGGCAAGAATTTACTTCACATAAGCTGGCTTACCAGTGGTTTGTTACGTCACCTGAAGAGTTAATTCCACATAGTGAAGCCTGAAACTGTAAACCCTGTTGCGTCAACTAGTAGCTGAGAAAAAAGAATTCGTATTGGAACAAGGCGCCTTCATGCAAGAGAGAGCAGTAGTGAAAGCACTAAACCTAAACAAACAAAATAACAAGTTTCGTAAAGGTCCATCTAAGTATACTCCGGAAGAACAAGTGACCAAGCCTGTAGCAGTTAATGGCATGTCAGTAAACAGTTACGAAGAGTGAACTCATTAGAGAATCCTTCTCAGATAAAGTTTTTTCTCTCCCTAAATCGTTAAATACTGCGATAGGCATGGGCAACAAATTACAATAGCAGAAAATGTAAAATATAAAGAAATCCCGGGATTCCGGGATTTTCACTTTGTCCAGGGATTGCAAACCTTAGTTTATACCGCCTAACATGACCCATTATTTAGATGCTAACCGTATTTGTTCACAAAAAAGAACTCCAATGTTCATTGTATTTTGTATTTTAATACCGTTGTTAAACTTATAGCTGAAGATTTGATCGGATCCTGCACATGTGAGCATGATCATGTAACAGAATGTTTATACGGGGTTTGCCCATCTGATCCTGCGATGTTTCTGATGAAATGCGATCCATACGGTTTGTTTTGGTTATGAATGTAAGAGCTCTATCTGGTGCCCTTGGCAACTTAGAGATTATAGATAGCCAATGGAGACAGCCTACGGAGGAGGATAACTGGGTAGAAAAGGGCTATCTGACGGACTTTAGGTATAATTTGTATTTGGTTTTTCGTGTGTACAGTACTACCTGTACTCTTTATCTCAAATCAGTATGTGCTTGAAATTTTTAGATAACATGAAAAATAGCGCAGTGCATATATTTATATGTAGTGACTATTAAGCCTTTGTATCGTAAATTATTCAAAAAGCATTGGCTTGACATTGTGATATAATTATTTTTAAAAATGCGAAGTTTTTTCATTTCTTTTTCGTTTTTCTATCGTCCTTGGAAAGTACGACATACATCTTTTGAAAACCAATACGTTGACTCGCTCTGAGTTTCACATCTTTGGCACTTAAGTTGGGAAGTATGCCCATGAATAATTTCCCAATGTTGAAAATAAAATACCTCTCCCGCCAATACCGGAGAATTTTTAGTTCATTCACCTCGACAGTTTCTTGTGCAAAATTTTAAGCCCCCTGTGCTCTGTGAGGGCCAAAGTCAATAAGCCTCTCCTACTCGCTCAAGTTAGAAGTAGTACAGTTAGCTATTATGCTAGTCTCTCTTGTTTTCTATTTCGCTTCTGAATTCCATTGATTAAATCGTAAGCTGGCGAACCTGCTGCACTCTTACATTCTAAAATTATTTTTTTACGTCAAATGGATACGCTCCGGCTGCGATCAAGGCTAAAATTGAAAATATTCTGAACATGAAACGTAGTTTTATTCTTCCTGCCTCGACTACTGATAATCTGAAAATGATTATTTTTTCCCACATATTGTCAGCAATCAAAAATTTGAACCGTAGAGTGCACCAATCAGCATTATTTATCCATCTTTCATTTCAAATTATGCTACCCAGTCTAACTTTTTCGCGGCCTGCATGCATTTTTTTCGCTGCCCAAGTAATTAAATCACTTTGGCGGCTGATTTAGAAAAAGATTTGCTCAAGATTTTTCGCCCAGTCTCTGGCGAAAAAGTTAGACTGGGTAGCCACCGCCCAAAGTAATTTTATTTGATCAAAATGAGGAAAAAATTCCTTCGAGTCTCCGTTTTTGTATTGTTTACAAATATAGATCTGTATTGTGTGCTCCGACCATATATCGACCGTGCTACCCGCACATTGCATGTCAGACAGGTGAAATACGTCGCAGTTATACAACCAGAATTCCATTTGCGGTCCTGCTTACCCGTTTTGCAAGAACCCCCGACGACTTTCGAAGCGACGATAAAATCTCTGTGTGATTAATTTTACTTCAAGATTTGCTCAAAATAGCATAAAGCTTGAAATATTTGTATCAATTTTTACATGTAAACTCGCAACAAGTCTTAAGAATACTCACTGTGTTCATCCCTTACTTTTGGAAGGTTAACATCCGATCCTCGCTAAGAGGGGCTCTCTCATTTTTGTTTTCTATGTGTAACCCCATTGCCTCTCTTTACTAATGTGTTAGTCTTCCTTCAATCTCATTCGTTCAAATTTCCCTTTTTCAAACTGAATGTTATTATGATCGGTTTATAACAAAGTATCAAACCTCCGCGTCTACATTCGCTTCGTAAGACTTGCCCACAGGGTCATTGTAAACGAAACATGAGGAAATTCAACCAATAGAAAAATCTTATAATTTTATGCTTTCCTAGCATTAGCGGCTTGCGAGAGTGTTACTTAAAGTATACGCAAGTAAACGAAACTCAATAGCAGCTGGAGACGCTTTTTTATGTCTTCACGTTGTATGCTCGGAAATTGTGAAGATTTTCAAATCTCTCAGATTGAACGGACTACATTACTTCCTATAGGCAGCAAGTCTCGTTTGAAGGCAAAAAATTTAGATAACCTCTCAAAATAACGTAAACTTGTTTCATGAATAGTTTTAAAATCAACCGATAATTATTGATAACAATTGATTTTGGCTTTCATAAAAGTACTAAAAGTTTTTTAACAAACATACTTTTTTAATAAATCTAATAAATCTAAGTCTGTTTCTGTTTCAATTGGAATGTGGCCGGCACATTACGTTCTGTTGGAAGAAGTGAAAGTAACTATTCTTTAATTCAGAGTGTATCCCTTCAATATTAATACTTTTCTGTACCAACTTCTTTTCTTAATCATTAGCTGCCCTAGTTTTTCAATCTGGTTTTATGTTATATGCCCATGCTCTTTAATTTCATTACTTTAGATAAGAATGAACACCTAAATGTTTCACCATTACTGTCGAATGTTGTTCCCCTTGAATGTACGAGTACTTAACACGGACACTATTTAAATTTTAAACGTGAATTTCTTTGACAAAATTAGGAGCTCCTGGAAATTACAGTAGGTGGGTTCTCACTCTCTCTGCTAACTTAATTCTCAAAGTTTTTCTGAACCTATGTCATTAAAAACGGGAAATCCCATGTATTTTTGTCCCATGCCTGAGCACCTGCCTACACCTGTATTCATCTAATTTTAATACAAGCTCTTGAAGTGGTTTACGATCCATCGAGTATATAATTAATTTTAGCTAAATTGTTATCATTTCTAGAGTACTGTTTTTCCCCTAGTCAACCTTTACGTGTATGATTTGCTCCTCTGCTCGCAGAGAGGGCTGTGCAGTAGATCGTTCATTTGATATTTTAATATAACATAATGTCCTCTCTAGGAGGTGCAGTTAGAAAGGAAATCCTCTACTTCGTGTTAATTCCATGGTGTGCTTCGTAGTATAATCCTTTACACACAATATTGCCGGTCTCCTGAAATCTCTTGGGACTTCACAGAGCTACTGTTCTTGCGAGAGACCTCCTAGCACCCCTACACTTTTGAGCCCATTTTAAAATTTGAGGAATGAAATGGACGTCTAAATTTGAATCGGGAATTTTTACTTTGCTGTATTTTTACGAACTTCCGTTCGATTTCTTAAATGGAATTCGTTGACGTTCTCTTCAAAAATGAAATAAAAAGTATTCTGATTTTCAATCATTTTTTAATTCGTGTGTTATGTACCTTGCTACATAACTGCCGAATTCACTCATCGAACGAAGAAAATGAATGTTGACGAAGACTAGATGACTGGTCTATGATACATAATAGTGACCAGACTAAACATCTAACCGAACGTTTTCGAGGGATAAATTTCGTGGACTGCCTATAGCTAGTCTGCTGTAGGAACAACAAGCTACCCTCGCAGCTTCTGAGAAAAAGGGGCGTCTCGACGAAATCGATCGCTTCAACCGCTGGTGAACGATGCATTAATACGATACATTAATACCATGCAAATCTCTAGCTGTTATTGAAGTTAAATTGCCTAAATAGGATCCAAGGCTCCGGTAATATCATTCTTGTATGAACATAGAGAAACATATATTTCATTGCCTTATAAATTAACGCAATCACGGCAAGAATAGGGTCTTTTCATTTTGTACCATTAAATTCTCAAATGGTATCGGTCACCTACGGTAACGTTTCCCTCGATTGCCTATGTAAAGCCGTTGTAGCGTTAGAGGGCATTCATTTTTAGACGAGACTTAATCTCGAAAGGGTTTCCGCCAGGTGCTAATATTTCATTTAGAAATATCTTAGACGAAGTCGGTATCCTGAGCTAATCAGTGTAATTAAAAGCTATATCCGGCCCATTTAAATTAACGTAAATACCGAGACCCTGTAACATTATCGTCATCGCTGAATTTCCCTTAAAAGTTGAGTGCATTGCATTATCGTCTTCTCCCTCGATTGTGTGTCTCTGTCATCCTAGTGTATCATATAGTGTGTCATCATCAATTCCTCGTAAATCGTTGGCCAACATTCTTCGAGTATTTAACTCTCTCTCTACGCTCACTGAAGAATTATTGATTGAAAAATATGAAAATCCTGATTGAAAAAGAGCGTCATTTAAAATTGAAAGGCGGAAAATATTGATTTCACGAACGTGAAGGATCACTCCAAAAACAGAATGATAAAATAAAAATAGAAATAAAAACTAAGACGTATATGAAGACATGAAACGTGCTCTGATTTCATTAAGGCAGTCGCTCAATTTACCTGAAATTCTTCCGTAGATTTGACACCTTTTGGCGTTTGCATGCGAGTTCCTTGTAACTAAATAATATCCTATTGCTTTGAATTCGGCAAAACGCGTAAATTCATTTTCAAGCAAGTTTGCGCAAATGATCATTCATGCCATATTTTCATCACTTAGCCAGTGTCAATTCAAAAACATTTCTAGCAGTTCTAGCGTTATACGTATAACGATTTATGAACCATAATTGTTAAAGTGAACAATCGATTTTTTACACAGTGGCCAATTCCACAGTACATATCTGAGTGTCTCTAAGTTTCAAATAAAATGCCTAAGAATGAAATAAAATCAGTTGATAATAGCATACCTAACAAAAGAATGAACTTAAGAAGGTGATATCAAAGGCACTGTGATAAAACCAAAATTAAAAATCATTTTCTTAGCTATCTCCATCGTAGATGAAAATTGGAGACAGATGAACATAGGACAAGATACAATTTTTTGGAGGGTTTTACGTTCGTATTACATCACAAGCTATGTAAGGTAAAGAAATCACTATCGTTTTTCGACTCCATAATTAGGCACGTTCAGTCATTAATGTATTTAGGTTAATTAGTTCCAAATTTCGTGGTGTAAGATGTACGTGGCAAAGTACATGTTTATTATTAATACTAATTTCTTTTCAACCCCTCTACACCTGTATGTAAGTTAATTTTAGGATGAATAATGTAAAATGTTATTCTATTCCAGTTATCCACATTAAAGAATAACCCGCCTGAAGAGCAGGAACTTTCTTTTGTTTAGGAGGGGTGATAGAAAGTCATTTGGTTCACGCTGTCTTGGAACGAATTCACTGTGAACTAGCTAGTTAACCGCTCATTCATCACCTGAAATTAACGAGTATGCTTATTAGTTAAGCACTCTGAGGCTCACAAGAGTACAACGTCCAATTCTAATACAGTGAGTACTCGTTGAACTTATAATGCATTTTATTTCAGCTTTTAGCGATAGTGTAAAAATGTCATTGAGTTCGAGCATAACACGCGACGAAGCTGGCGATTCACCATGAACTTCAAGATTTGTTTTCGTAAAAGCTCGAAAAACTCAACGTAGTTGAGTATTCATCATTGCTCCACAAGCCCTAGGCCACCATTGACAAGGGCTATAGCGACGATGTTGATAAATGTATTACTATGTAATTGCTCATTTTCTGCGTTTGTTTCTATTGCATTTGACACATAAATTAGGTTAAATGGGTTTGATTAGATCTTAGTTTTTATCATTTCATTTCATTGTTGGAACGTTATTCATTATTATCACGAACCTAAAAAATCCTAATGACAAAAATTTGATGTAACGATGACATTCTGCTCACCAGTAATTAAGATCGATTGTGCTTCATAAAATTTCATCCAAGTTTTACATTCTGAAACGTCAAAATTTTCCATAGAAGCCAGGGATTAATGTTTTTAAAATAAAAGATACATAATTTTTAGGTCATGTTTTTACAATATATTTTTTAGACGTTAACGAACTTAGTGAAATTATAATTTCTCGATAATCTATTAATTTTTCAGTATCTGTTTAAACTTCTTAGAAACATCAGCGTAATCAATTTAAATTATGAAAGTCGTGAAATAAATAACCTAGGGATTAATATAAAATATAAGATTATTGAAGAATACCTTTTTCTTCTACTCAAATGCAAAGTAATTTCTACAAAGAAAAATTTTTCATTAGATCGCTCCAAGTCATGAAAATCTGAAAAGTTTATCGTTACAAAACTTATCCATGCTCTAAGAACAACTTTTATTGATAACAATATCTCTAATAATATTCTTAAGTAAGATAAAAAGAAGAACCAACGTAAAAATATACATTTTTATTTATCTATTTTTTATGGTAAACGTTTCGGAATGTTTTAATTCCATCTTCAGTGCTTAAAAAAAAAAAAAGGTCAAAAAGATAAAAAAACATTACAATACAGAAAGTTCATAGAAGTTCAAAAAATAAGCATTCAAACATCTATAAAACTTAAATCCTACTGATAATTTAACTACAGTAAAAACGATCATTCTCATTGGCTCATTCACCCACCCTTTTACAAGTACATACATTCATCCATTTACACATGGGAACCTAACAAACAGAAGCGCGCTAACACACTCCACATACATACACGCGCACAGAAATTTGTCAGTAGGTTGACGCAATGTTTAGTTTCACCACACTCAAGTCTTTATTTAAGTCAGGCTTATGAGTAGATATGAACAAAGATTTTAAAATGCGAAGATCTTGTTCGCTGTGTGTGGTCCATAGAGTTGAGAAATTTTTTGTTCTGAAAGGATGATTAAATTGCTGACAATTATCTCTGATTGATGAATGAGAAGGAGAGGAAAGTATGCGACCGGTTCTATGGGAAATTCCTGAATGTTGGCTGTGTCTAATAAATTGTAGAAGTTTGGTACTACCAACATAAGTCTGCATGCAGCAGTCACACTTATAAAAATAAACACATCCACTCCACAGGCATTCCTCCAGACGTTCTTTCCTCCTAAAATATGAACCGATTTTAAAACTATTTCTGTAAAACACTCGGACGTCAACTGAAGTGAAAAACATACTAACCAGAGCTACAACTTCTCTTTTCAATTCCGAGTTCATATAACCCAAAAAAGGTAGCTCTACAAACAATTTCTGTTTTGCTACTCTCAAGGTGACAGGAGAGGGACAGTATTTTTTATCTTGAAATTTTCTGACCGAATTATCAATGAGAAATTTAGGATACATATTCTTAATCAATAATGTCCTAATAAATTCTATTTCACGGTGGAATATTTCAAAACTGCTAGATATACGATATGCACGGTGAAGTGATGTAATTATGCAAGATTTGATATATCCCTTATAAATACAACATATTAATAATACATATTTCTGTGTGTATGTATGTGGAGTGTGTTTGCGCGTCTGTCTGTTAGGTTCCAATGCGTAAATGCATGAATTTATAGAATGATCGTTTTTACTGTAGTTGAATTATCAATAGGATTTAAGTTTTATAGATGTTTGAATGCTTATTTTTTGAACTTTTATGAACTTTCTGTATATAAAATTTTTTTTTTTCGACATTTTTGTATTTTTTCAGCACTGAAGATGGAATTAAAACATTCCGAAACGTTTGCCATAAAAAAGAAATAAAACAAATGTAAATAAAACGTTGGTTCTTCTTTTTATCTTACGCGTGAGATTCCCTAAGAATCGACGTATTGGAAATATAATATTCTTAAGTAGTAAAATGAGTACAAGATGAGAATTTGATCACAAGCGCAGGAAATATTTGACAAATTCTCCATAATAAGTCTGAACAGCTGTATGTTTATGCCTTAAATGATAGCGAATGGTGTGCAAAAAAGTGTCTGATCGCCGTTTGGGCTGCTCAGTACTAATAGGACTCCTCTCCGTGACCAAACTTAGCAGCTCTTCCGAAATGCCTCGTCTTTATTTTCTGGAACTCTGGAGAATCTCGACGCTTCTTTACTCCAGGCAGGTCGAGCATGCGTTTCTGGAAAGCCTGCAAGCTCGGGAACTCATCCAGAGCAGTGGAGGAGTACGCTAGGTAGCGGTCCAACAGCTCCAGGAGTAAAAAGTCCGAATATGAAATCTAGAATGAAAAAATAAACGATGCCTTAATTCCTTCCTTACAGTAAAATCATTTGTTAGAGACAAGGCACGGGTTACGGTGTCATTGATATCTAATTCAAATAATTTTTATTATTTTACCATTGAAATTGCAGAATACAAATTTTAATAAAAGCGAAGGAACTTATTCCGCTGCAATGCAGAGGTGTTTAATTTTGCTCAAGAATATCAGTAACGCAAACTGCATCAACTCAGAACAAAAAATTTGACTCGGATATCGCGATAATTAAATGATTCAGTGCGAATAAATAATGAAATTAAATAATTTCTGATGACTTAATAAACAAAGCAGTTAATTGCATGAACTTGATTTATAATGCGTAAATAAAAAACACTTTAAGCACTTCGAAATATTGGACGAATAATTATGGATTGTCAACTATATACAGAAAAATGTTTCAACGATGCTTCCTTTTCTCTTCAATTTCACTTGAACCTAGCCCCTGACTTGCAATGATTTGGGCCTTACGATATTCGAATTCTCTTTATTGTAAAAAAAACGCTTGCACTATTCCCTTTCTGCCATGTAAAAGTACAGAGCAGCCTAGCTGAGAAGGTTGAAAACCAATTTTGTCCCCTTAAGCTCATTTTACACCTGCGGTGTGGAGCGTCGGTGTGGAGCGACGGTGAACTTGCTAGAGCTCCTCCCACGAGAGGATTGAGCGTCAGTGCACACCGGCTTGCTTTTACATTGCCGCTCAACACCACGCTCCTTCCCCAGAGACAGCAATCGTCAGTATTGCTTTTGCAATACTGACAGAATACTTGGCAGAACAATTTGCAGGATGTTTACAGAATAATTTGCAGAAGTAAAAATCTAACATTCTAGAAAACTTCAATACTACACAATTACCTTCAAAAAACGCTGTAAATGGAAAGAAAAAATAAATACCAATTACTAATATGTAGGTGTACTTTTTTTACTTATTCCTTTAATTTGAACAATCTTCTAATGACACCTGCCGAATGTTTTCCGTGTATTTGAAGTACTTTTCTTGAGAGCAATGTACATTGTGCAATTTAATTACACTAATTAATTTTACGTTAACACACGCAGTGCATATTTCTTTGATTTTTTGAATAAGGGGAGCTGTTTCCTATCTTGGCCTCTCAGTGCTTGAATTTTCATTTTAACCATTGCAATATCATAATTTGGGATGTGAGATGCTAGACTTTTAAAAGCATCTTCTCTGGACACTCGGTTTTTATACTCTGCGAGCTTAACGTTCCATTAACATGGAAATTCTTCACATTTTTCAATAGGAGTTTTAATTTCTTCCTTAATCCATAATATGTAAGCCATGACTACACATGCTCTCCATGGTCTCAAGAGCAACTGAACGCTGTTGACTGGCAGTGCACACCGCCAATATTTAGCATGCAGAATGTTGCCGCTCCTCACCGAGAGCGTGTCAATAAGGGTCATTTTGCATTGCTGTGGGCTGAGCTTATTTGACTGGCGGGATGGAGCGACGGTGTGGAGCGCGAAAACACCGCCAATGTAAAAGGGCCTTAAGGGCAGCTCAAGTATGTAAAGTATGTAAAACTCATTATTGTCCTCATTCTGATTAAATATAAAATGAAAAACCATCGACATATCTTTTTTCAAAAGAGAGAGATTTTGAGTGTTATTCCATAAACAAAATCACTTGTTGTCAATAAAAGTGTCTTACATATGAACATTAACTGAAAAGATTCACCGGACAACTTCTTCAATTCTAGAATCAATTACACTCGGCCAATTTCAAACAATTTCAAATTCTAACTTACGGCCAGTTTAAGAAACTTATTGCAATTCATAGAGGTTCACGCAGCCGTCGCTTAGAGAAAATATAATGATTAACTTGGCTCATGGAAGAGTAACAAATAAATTAAAACACATTAAGAAATGCAGCCTATTTTAAGAGGGAGTCCGTGACAAAGTGACGCCAATTTCTACGGTACACCCCTCCCGTTAAAAGAGAATGTGCATGTAAGCATGGCCGAAGAAGAGTTTCGAGCAAGCAAAGTTGGAAAATTGAGGGGCAAAATTCGACTTTACGTGAGGCAGAAACGTAGCTTAGTGAGCTTCTCCAGCCGTAAAGTCAGCGTTTCCACGAGTTTCATTCCCAAGCGCAAACAATTGTTTCCCCAATGACACAAGAACAATTGAAAAACAAAATCATTCGAACTAACCTTCTGTCCAGCCGTGTAAGGTCCTGCACCTACGATGGTGGCACACTTCTGGAGCTTGTTCTTGAAATCAGCATCAAAGGCCTTCTTGTCACTTTCCTGTAACGGATGCAAATTAATTAAATATTACCTTAAGCTATGAATTCGACGACAACTTGGATAACAATGAGAGCACTAAATTGGGCTAAAAATGAAAAAAGTTTAATGAAGCAAAAATTGAATATTATTGATATTAAAACACAAAATAATTATTTTCCAGGAGCGGTTCTTTCAAAAACTGAGCGCTCAGCACAAAACGAAAGATTAGTAAGCGGTAGAACCCTTGTAACCGTTTCTTAGCTTTATTAGGCTGGGTTACAAGCAAATATTTCGATAATTTTAAGCGTCTGATTTTTTGCAAAGCTTCATTTATTTACAGGGTTTTAAATTTCCATTCTTTAGAACAATATAAAAAAATGAATTAAATTAATCAATAATCTTGTATTTCTAATAGGGCGATTCGTTGAGAATCTTACTCGCAGAATACAAAAACAACCAGTCTAAAAACGTACATTTAATTTATGGTAAACGTTTCGAAATTAAAATTCCATCATCAGTGCTGAAATGAGAGAAAAATGGGAAATTTAGAGATCTTAATAAAAGCAAATATATAAACAGACATTTACATATATGTTTGTTTTTATTGAGATTTTAAAAATTTCCATTTAGCTACTGTTTCAGCACTGATGATGGAATATTAATTTCGAAACGCTTGCAATAAATGCAATGTGCGTTTTTACAATGGTACTTATTTGTATTCTACGATTAATCAATAATCTGTGTTGAAATGCTAAAAACACGGTCCAATTTCTTGAAAACGAATGCACTCTTTTATTTGAATGAAAGTTCTAACAAACCAGGAGAGTACATGAACGAACTGTAGAAATAATCTTCAATTTAGAAGATAATGAAGACCGCAAGGATTTCTGATTCATCTTAATTTCACTGTATGGAAATATTACATGCTAGCATTTTGAAACAGCGGATGATTTTATAAAAAACACAAACTGATTTAATTTACATGTCAGTACTCCATGACACTTTAAGAAAAACGCTTCAATTTGTATTGCAATCTGGCCACTTTCAAGGGAATCTAATATTTCATTATAGACTTTACATGAATGTAAATTGCAATAAGACCTCTATGCTGCCTACGAACGGAACTTCTATCAAATTCCACGTTCAAAATCGAGATTCTATATTTGCTGAAGCGTACTACTAATTAGAAAAGAATCCTCGCAAAGTAAAAGGGCTTATTACTTACACTTGTTCCTGTTGGTCTTACACTCGTCAATGAATGGCACGAACTGCGGAAGAGAAATTTAAGTCGGACAGCATATTTTATGTTTTTGCCTTGCCATAGCAGTAGTAAATAAGGTTCAATTGTCCATAGAAATTCCATCTTTGTACTAAATATATCTAGAAAACAAACAAGCTCTAGAAAAAAAGACTTTTGACTCATGTAACACTTAGACAACAAAATATCGAAACCTCAAATGGTTATCATGAACTACAACGCTAGCAAAAACTTGTCGATGACGTGAACTGCAGTTAATAATCATTCTAGTGATTGTTATGCACTGGTGTTTGTTCGTGTTATGATCATCATAACCTGCGTGTAGTTGAGAATATTTCAGAGATATCGAACAAATGATGCGAGAGGCCTGCGTAATCACTTCGATTCTCCAAAAAGAACTGTAGTGGCATTACTTGAAGATGCATTATATTCGCCACGAGTTATCTGCGACGTCATTTACGCGCAGGCTTCGAATATTCTGTAAGCCTTCCACTCACAGCAAAGCTTTCTCTAATAGCGGAATCATCTCAAAAACGTCATCTCGTGTACAAATTGTCAGCGTTCCACTCTCCGCCAAGCCTTCGTTGTCGCCAACTGCTATTCAAGATATCTTCAAATCACTCTATCGTCTATTTACCGTCCTAGAATTATTTATTTTTAAAAGGATTTCATAATATACAATCCATTAAGGGCTCATTGATTCATTTAGGCATATTTCCATGTTCGTTAGGAGAATTTTTACATTTTCTCACACCTCGATTACACGAATTTGGTTCGGCTGCAGGCGGTTGACTCAAGAGTCCCTGGCCATGTTGGCTTAGCCTTGAGCAGTGCACAAAAGGAAGTTTTCAGGACCGGTCGTGTGTAAAATACTTCCAGACGAATCATCGTAGGGATGTAGTCTGCCTCACTAGATCCTTTCAAATTTATATGCCCGTGAACTGTGAGCCATTAATTTTGCTGTGTATATTGCCCTTGTATATCATTTCAAAGGCTCCTCACGAAAGCTTAAATCTACCCAGCGATAATTATCGCGCCTGTATTGAGCGCTCGTCGGTGGAGCTATTTTAGAACCGTTGGCAAGCAGTGCCAGAGTCGACTTGAGGCTCATTCGCCTGTTTCTATTACAAACTCGTACGCAGTTTTTCTTCCATTCAAAAGGTGAGTGCTCTCATTCATTTCAGTTTTATTCAATAGCTCTCAATTATATTTCTCTCAATTCGTAGCGTGAGCTAAAAAAAATCATATTAACTGAAAACATTATGAATGACAAATTGACATTCCAACAGTAAACCTATGACTTAATTTCAAGTATATCAATTCCTGTTTGCTTTGAAAAAATTTAGATGATTGGTCCGCATCACAACGCTAAATAAATTTATAATTGTAAGATATTGAACACATATATTTGTGTTGGTGGCAGCAAACTATCTAATTGATTCAACGATTACCGCAGTTAAACATTGCAATGAAAAGTAACGAACGTATTATTAACGAAAGAAAATACCTAATGATTGAGATGACAACGAAACCAAAAAATAAAAGTTCCGCCCGAGCATGGAAAATATCCAGATATTCTACAATGATACGATAAAGTAAATATGTTTAAACGACAACCTAGGATCACAACATATAGAAAATAGATGACTGTAAATGTTTCTTTGGTGCCTGTGCGTGATTGTTGTCCGACGGGACAATCCAAGAATGGGCCACTTGGCTCGTTTCTGTAGTTACTATCTACTCTATTCTGTTCCTTTCCATTCCACTCGACTCCACTCGATTCCACTTTACTCGATTCAACTCTGCTCAACTCTCCTTAATTCTCCTCAGCTCTCCTCTCTCTCCTCTCCTCTACTCAACCCTACTCTTCTCTGCACTACTCTACTCCTCTCAACTCGACTTTATTCAACTCAACTCTGCTCTACTCTTCTGAACTCTACTCAACTCAGCTCTAATCTATTCTACTCTACTCTATTACTCTACTCTACTCTGCTCTACTCTATTCTACTCTGCTTTACTTACCCTAATATAATCTTCTCCAATCTATTCTGCTTTACTCTACTCAACTTTATTTTTAGTGTAAGGTTCTCCCACGTTTCATTGAGGGAACTATGCAGAGGTTCAAGTGTTCTATGGGACGAAACACAGGCTTCAGACCGCAGACTGTTCTCAAAAAAGTCCCTTGAGTTAAGTCCGACAAAGTCAGAGGAAATTGCTTTGACACCACTGTTGTCGCCTGCTTCATAAATTAGATGGTACGCTGTTCTGTTCGGAAGTAAACGAAGTTTTTTGGACGCTTCTCAACTTTTTTGAGCACATGAATTGGATTTCTCAGACGAGCGAATTTATGTTCGTTTTCACACCTTTCTGAATAGAAACGAAAGATTTCCATGCTTAAATTTGGAAAGAGTCCCTTACACAATGACCAATGTTGGATTTTGACTTCTGATGTCTCCAATTGTTACTTCTTTTGTTTAATTTTACGGTTGAACTAAACTCAAACCACACTGGGCAAGTACAATAGCAAATGATAGAGACTAACGGAAATCTTTCGCCATAGTTGTTACAGTCTTTCAGGAAATGCAAAGTTACCATAGGGCATTTGAAAAAAAACCTTCGAATTTATTTCCTGAATATAGTGTTTTGAAAGCAGTCACATCAATGAAAGCCTTTCCAATCTCTTTTTTTCTTTTTCTGCAGCGGTTTATACCACTGATTTTCTATAGTTCTTCATTATTAACATTACATTAACTGCAACATTACCGTACACTAACTATAACCTCGATCAAACAGAATAGACGCTGATGAGATATTCTAGGCATTCGGGTAAGGTTAAGTGTTAGGAACTAAAACCATAAATCTAAGCGATTAAGATGTCATGAAATATAAAAATCTTAAATGTTGCGCTGAAATTAAATTTCGATTACATCTAGAAGTATCAGTGTATTCGAAATTTTCATCGCAACGTCTTTTTCATCATTTGGGTAATCCAAGTTGAACCGCATCCCTCATTATCAAATCTAAAGTTTACTTCTTTCAACGGTGCTGAATTCACATCTGTCAATGTCAAAGACTAAATTTCGAGGCAGACTGTCATCGTCACTGATTTATAACAAAGTTCGCACGCTTTAACAAAATCATCTTTCTGGAGTACATCATAGCTCAGTGATATTATAAATTATTCTTACGTGACTCGTCGTCAGATAACTTATCACGGCTTTCAATATTTGATATTATTCTTCAACTCGTTTTTTGAATGACTTCGCGAAATCTGCTTTCGATAGATATTCACTCTTCCTAACTCTTAGTGTATATATATGATCCAATACTTCACATATTCCAGTTGTTTTAATTCTTATCACTACCAATGATCTACTATCAAAAAAAGTAACGCTAGGAACGTGGAGGTACGACTGGCCAGCGCATCCTTCCATGAATAAGTTCCAAAGGCACCAAGACTGAGAAATTCAAATACTCTACCTTCAGTGAGAACCTTGAAACGTCTATGATGTCCCAGAAACTTCGGCTGTTATGACGCTGTCGGGATGACGTTGAGGCGCAGCCAGAAGATGCCTAAAGCTCAACCTAAATTAATATCTTAAATTTTCAAAATCTTAATAAAGTAGTAAAGGGGAACCTTGGTATATATCTGTTAATAGAATTCGTTTACGATCTATTTGAATAACTTAGGAAATAGCTCCCGTTAGTATTTCTCACATGTCATTTTCATAATCAATCGTTAGTATTTTAACCCTCGTTCGCACACAAGCAGTACACCACGACCCTCGGACGAACGTACGGCTTAAAAGTAAGGGCTCACTTGCCCAGCATCTCCACTTTCTCCGATCCTTGTAGCCGAGAGCGCTTCCTTTTGAACTAACTAAGGCTCATACTGTTACCCTAATTTGATTGACTGCATTGTCAGATACACTCTCATCGCTATCGACAAAGCGACTAAATACTCCCTTAAATACGCTCCTCTTTCAAAGTGACCGATTATGTTCTGTTAATATTTCGTTATACCATAGCCTGGCAAAATGGCAACGTCAAGGCAAGATGAAATCGATGTCTTCCAGCAAGATCTCCCCTGGCCAAAGTTGAGCATTCCCCTTTTACGTTTCTATGTCTAATTCGTCTCGTATTCCAACCCCTTTATGTATATAAAGGGGTTGGTCAAAATAATGGAAACACTTTGGAAAATCAACAAAATATATTTTAATGTAGTGTAGGTCCACCTTTTGAGTAAATTAAAGCCTCAAATCTCCGAGGCATTGATTCATACAAATTGTAAATTGTTTCCAAAGGAATTTTAGCCTTTCAGTTAAAACACTCTCCAGTTATTTTAGAGACGATGGCGGCGGAAATTGACTTCTTACTTGAATCTTTAAAACCGACCATAAATACTTAATAACGTTGAGGTCTTGGGATTGTGATGGCTAGATGAGATGCTAAATTTCATTAGAATGTTCCTCTTGCCATTCGTCAACAATTCTAACTGTATGGATTGGGGCATTATCATCTTGAAAGATGGCGTTCCACTCCGGAAACAGGGCTTGAACTATAGGATGAACTTGGTCGCCCAAAATTTTTGAAAGTCTTGGCAGTTAATTCTTCTATGAAGGGAAATCGTTGGCCGACGGATTTCCAAAAAATAGCTCCCCAGATCATCACAGAACCCCCACCCACCATGTTTTACGGTTGGGAGAAGACAGTCTGGATTAAAGGCTTCTTTCGGCTGCCTCCAAACCTACACTCGGCTGGAGATCGGAAATAAGGTAGTCGATAATGCGTCGGAAAAAAATCATATTTTTCCACTGCTCGACGGACAAATTATGATAGTTTCTATACCACTCTAAACGCTCCGAAATATTTGTCTTTGATAGCAGAGGTTTTCTAATTGCAACTTTTCTGTCGCATCCAGCTTTGTGCAGCTTCCGACGAACAGTTTTTTTGAAAACTGGGCTCTGTAGGTATTCATTGAGGTCTGCAGTAATTTTAAGAACCGAGGTCTTGCGATTCTCTCTTACAATTCGATTTAGAGTACGACGGCCTCTCTCAGACAATTTCGATTTTCGGCCAGGCCTGTCCTTTGCTGAGTACGTTTTTCCTTCTCTTTCAAAGGCAGTCATTACTTTTGAGACAGTACTTTTTGAAACGTTAAGCATTCTGGCAGTTTCCATTACACTAGCACCTGCCATACGAACACCAACAATTTGGCCTTTTTGAAAATCAGAGAGGTCTGCCATTTTTATAGGGCTATACCAAATTATTCTTTTAGATAACTTTAAAAAATAGTTAATTGTAAGAAAATATCAAATAGCTACAATAATAAATCATGAAACATTAAACTATGTAAAGTTATGATTGTTTATAACATATTCCAAGATAATGATTCCAAAATTTTAGGTGTTTCCACTATTTTGTCCAACCCCTATGGGATGTGTTGTTTAATATTGTAGTTGACATAACTCTCATATAGCGTAACGTAGGATGAGTGTTTTTCATTACCCTTTGTTGCCAGAAAAGAGACGGAGAGAGAGAAAAGATGACTACTTGAATCAATTATATAAACGCACGTGCTAAATTATATTCTTAGGCAACGCTTGCCCATCGCTTACCATGTTTACCATTGCCTCGTCTTTACTAAGTATTAACATCCACATGACTTGCTCATTGAGTTAAATGCATTGATTGTGATTAACGTAAAATATATTGGTCCCTGTTAGGTGGTGGCAGCTACCATTTCGGTAGATAATTCAATACATGAGGTCGTGCCTTGATGACTCAATGATTAAAGAGATTGACCGGAAAATAGTAAAAATTATGGTCACACTTTGATGATTGCTCTGAAAAAAAAGATAGTCATATTTTATTGAGATAAATACCAAGGCACAGCGCCATCCACGACACAGTTCGGTTGATATTCAATGTAGTAGTAAATTTTACTCATATCAGAAATATCCCAACAAGGGATGATAACATCTTGGACCTGTTCCTGACCAACAGTTGTGAATAAGTGAGGGAGAGCATCCAGTGAATGACACTGTAACATACGACCTTTTATTAAACCTACAGTGTCTCGGCATGAAGGCTCCCAACAAGTCTAAGTCCGAAGTGTGAGGTCTAGCGTTTCTAAACTTCATGACTTATCATGAGTGGCCGCAGTGACTGGGATGGCATCAGGTTGATGCTTTGACGGATTGACTGGAAACATGATGCGCAAATCTGTATGACGCTCATCCAAACATGTTCCGGATATGTCGTGGCTGAAAAAACGAGACCAGTGGATGGTATCCCCAGTCAAATAAATCCTGATGAAACAAATGACCTACCTTGTTCGAGCGTCTGCATTCAATGTAATCACTAGATAATGAAATATCCTGTAATTAGTATGGTCTTTGGCTTCGTGCGGAATCCGAGGCTGAAGCGAGAGCGGACGAATGTAGAGTCGTTGGAGTGTTCCAAGAAAACTCGAAGTAGTTCAATAGATTTGCAAGAAAGCAAGTAAAGACCAAGACGCTGATTAGGTCTTTTTGGCTTTCCTACGATCTGTAGGAGACGTGTACTATTGTACTTGAAGTGCACTATGAATCAATCTTCACTAAGCCAACCTTGGCACCTTGTTTCAAGAGTTGCTCCACAGTTTGTCGGTGCTTAATATGCATAACTTATGTCACAAGAAGAATGAATTGGTTTGGTGCATCCTGCAGGAGCTGTGATCGCTGTCGAAAGCTGGGACAGATAGGATCCCAACAATCTTTCCAACGAACGACGAGTAGGAATTTACTATCTTAATCCATACTCAGTAGAAGCTTCCAATGGCAGAGAGCGCTGAAAAGCCTCTGAGATTGGCTAATATTACTCTTTTATAAAAAGGAGAGGACAAATATACGAGTATGTTGAAAAATTACCAGCCAATAGCTATAGTCTCAGGTATAGTTAAGATATTTGTGAAAATAGAAGCGACTCAAAGGGTAGAATATCTTGAAACGAAAAGCCTCTTTTAAAATGAATCAGCGCTGTCTGCACGCCGGTAGGTCGCCTTTCACAGGTACTTAAACATCAGAGAACTATCATCGAGGCAGTTTGGGCAGGAAAGACCTATACATTATTTTTCTGTACAATTTGCGAAGGCCTTCAGCAAAGTGGACTATGGTGCCCTCAAAAGAAAACTTCTGGCTGTTTACGTTAGAGGTACACTGCAAAGACAAATCTGCGGCATTTTAAACTAACCTAAGGTAAAAATTCAACGTGGACGAATATCTTTCTGTTGAATCGAAGGTGGCAAGAGGAGTTCCACAGCAATGGGACCGATTCTATTCCTTTGTCACATCTCTAGCTTCCAATATTTGTGACCTGGACGTAAGCCTCGGACATTCGCTCACGTAATCTTACGCTGATGATGCGTGGATACTGAAGGATGGGAGCTGAGTAAATGCCTTCCATATGTTCAAGGCAAACCTTCGTCATATCTATCCATGAGCAAGAAACAAAAAAAAATTACGTTTATCGAGAATAAGTTTGACTTCTTCTGATATGGCGACCATTCAGATTACTCTCCTTCGTTCGAAATCGACGGCGCAGCGCTAATCTGTTACAGCAACTCGCTGAGGAATCATGGAGCACTCGTTGACAGAAATGGAAAGTTTACTCTGCATACTGAATCAACGGTGAAGAACTGTAAAAGCAGATGGAGTGGATTTGAAGGACGTTCAGCACACGGAAAGTATGATGGATGTAAACCTAGTAAATACTTATGAGGCCCTGATCCTATGCCAACAGCAGAGTTTCGTAGCCTGCCAGGCTATTGGGAGAGATTTCCGAATCTATCGCTGTTCTCTCTACATTGTTTTAGAGAGCGATACTTAATCTTTTATGCGTGGAAAATGATTACAGGCCTCGTCATAAGTTGTAGGAATGAGGAGCTAACTGAGGCTGACCACCAAGCATTTCCGAAAGGAAAAACTGTTAATAACTTGCCAGTTCAAGATAACCCCTTTAAGCATTTGGTTAATTCACAAGCGGCCCCTTCTCGATGACTGTTCCTCAGATGTCAGATAGTCTTCTGATTGATCTTATAAATTTCAATGGAACCTTGGATATCTAAAAGTCAGAGATAAACAAGTTTTTGGAGAAGGTACCGAGTATGCCGCTCATGCTTTACTCTCATCAACTTGTGGCGAAGAATAACGTTCTCAGTAGTTGGCATTCTGAGAACACAAAGCCCATTAGAGTAGTGAGACAAAATGGGAAGCAATTAAGCGTGGTCTCGGCCAGGGAGCCGGAACCAGATTCAAGAATCAAGGATATTTTCCCCAAAAAATGTTTTCAATTATTTACAGACGCCTCATTTTAAGCTCGCAGATGAGGGCAGTATTTCACAGTGAAACGATTGAAAAAAATTCTCATGGTCTGACAATATCTAAAGTCTAAACCAATGTCGAGACCAAAAATAAGCCCTTGCGAGAATTCAACTTATACAACGATAACTATACAAGACGGTAAAGTAGAACTGACATCACTTTTGCTGTATCAGGAGTTACTCTCAATGAAAGGTCTCCCACTATTTGCAAGACATAAGAAAACTCTTATCAAAATAAATTGAAAGCAGCCATTTTAGTTATTCAATTAGCCAATTGATAACTTTAGAAAATGAAACTACACTAATGAATTATTCCAAAATATTATTGAACTCTAAAGTAATTTCACTCACATGGGTAGGACTGTAGCAGAATCTTATGAGTGCCCAAGTCTGCTCATTGATGATACTCTCTGCAACGTCTATGCGCATCATCTCTTCCTCCGAGGACCCAGCCAGTCCATGCTTGCGGGCCAAGTGGCGGATGATGGCAGTGCACTCCGTCAGCTTCACGTTGTCTTCTATGTAGTACGGCAGCTGAACACATTCATTACACTCTTAATTGAACATCAAAGTTCTGGCAAGTAGTTTTTACTTCAAGATTCCAAGTTAAAAGTGTGACTTTAACACATTCAAACAATTTATTGCCACAAGCATCAAATGAAAGCAATAAAAGATATTTCAAACTGTTTAATTAGACTGTTTTCAATAAACAAATGCCTACTTGTGGGCTCAAATTAGTTTTACAAATCTATAGCACCTTCACGCTAAAGCTTACAAATATATAATTAAAATACTAAGCCTTATCGGGAACAACATAGATTGAAATAGTGAATTCAGTAAATCCATAAATACCTCACCATCTGGTGCTCAAATATTTTAGCTAAAAATACTCAACTTTATCACGTACTACTACATTTTCAGAATGCATTTCCTAACACTTCAATACCATTATTTTAAAGTTTAACAAAGTAGACAATTATTTGATCGAAAATTCTTACCCTTTTCGTATACATACTGAATGTAGAAATATATTTATGGCTTAGAATGGCATACAATGGGTAATTGATTGATGTTCTGTTTTGAGTGACAAAGTAAGACATTCTGGAGCAGGTTGATTGGGTTTTGAAAAAACATTACTTTAATATTCGGGACATTGTCAAATAAAAGAAATTGTCTCTAACACTAAGTTTATCAGAATCTAAATCAGAAATAAACCTCCAGACTAGCATTGAATGCTACCTTCGATTATTCCTCAAGCGTGTGAAAAGGCATTGAGTTCTGAAAATGAAATCAGACACGTATCAGTTAAACTAAAATTTGAATTGAATACTAAGAACAGCAACCCCCACAGGTACATTCTTTCAAACTATGTATTTTAAACAATTTATTTAACACAAGCGATACAGAAGTAGATTGTGTCTTTAAATTAATACTAGTACAATGGTCAAATTTGAGTATAGCTGCTTGTGGGCCCGAATAAGTTCAGTGACTTCTAGGTCATCTTACCACCAACGCTATCCTAAGGTGTATAATTATGTTTAACCTAATTCACTTAACCTAGTAATAAACTAGACGGATCAATGTATTAGTTCACTTGAGATTCGATACGTAATTTTACAAAACAGTTTGCATGGGCTAGATGTTAACAGTATATTTTAGAAACGACTTGAGAACATACTGAAGATCAATGACACCAACCAAGGCAAATTACCCTACTAGGCTGAGCCATTTAGGACAAGAGATTTGATTTGATTATCATACATGCTTAATATTTCGATTGGAAATAGGACTCAAGATTCATTTTGGAAGCTTTGTAAGAATATCTTCCACTGATCTCCGCAGAGATTGAGTTCCAAGTATTAGTTCCAACGAAGAAGATACTACGTTGTGACCGAGCTTTTGAATAATAGGAAGCATGAAATTACTTCTATTTCGGATTAAGCGGTCGTGATGACCAGTTTGTGCTGTTAGTAATTGTTTAAGGTCTTTGTCGCCATCATAGGTCATTGTTTTATCCATGAAATTACATATGGAAAGATTGTAGAGATCTAGAAGGGAATGAATCAACTGTGTGAGCATTATATTCTAGTTTCTTTGCCGCTCTAATGGCTCTTCTTTGTAGAGTACATAGTACATTATTTTTTTTTTATCAATTCCTTGCCATGCTTCTATTGCGTATTGTAAGTATGGTGACATGAGCGTTCGGTAAAGTATTTGCAAAGCTTCTTCAGCCAATACATTTTTCATTTTATGGAGGATTCCAATGGATTTAGCTAACTTAAAACTTATATGAGCAATGTGCTCTTTGAAGGTCAGATGCTTATCTATTATGATGCCCAGGAACTTGCATGAGTTGGTTTCTTCGATTTCACCTTCGCCAATTTTAATTCGTGGGAGAGATACCGTACATATGTCTCTTGTATGAGAATATAATTTATTTTGTTATATCGATTTTAAAGCTTCTTTTGTTAGCTTTAAGCCCCATTGAAACCTTTTGGAGCTCGTTATTAATACTCTCTGCAATTAAAGCGGGATTTTGATTAGAAAGGACCGTAGAAACTGTGTTGTCATCGGCAAGAAGTATGATTTTAAAAGTGATGTATATATAATGATATCGTTGATAAAGATTAAAAATAGGATTCACACAAAAAGAGGTAACGTAGAAGTTGAGCACCATGCACTTGCTAATTTTAAATAATATTTTTGGAGGTCAAGTTTACTTATTGAAGTAGGCACTTGGTCAATGCCGTAGGTGCATCAATTGGTTAAGATCTTGAACTTGGTCCAGTTCGGTCTGGAAGTGCTAGAGAGAATGTGCTAATGCTAATCTTGAATGTGCGGATGCACCTGACCCTGTCAGAAAAAATGTGATTTGACTTTCATAAAATATACATTAGGCTACTTCTACAGAGTTTCAGGTAGTCGTTCAAATAAAGACTGATGAGCAGTTTTCATTTCTTGTCACTTAGCCTTAATTTGAAAGCAATGCTTCAAATAATCGCTCTTCCAACAGTGTTTTTCTTTCAAAGTCGACCAGCGGTAAAGATGTCATACTTGTTAATTGATCCCTTTATACTCTCTGTGTAAATTTAAATTGATCCCCTTATTTTTCATAAGCAGTAGAACAATCGCCGTACAACTCTCATTCAGGCACGAACTTGTGAGTCTCCCACGACGACAATTAATCATGCTATGTTTTTTTCGCCTTCTACTTATTTCATTTCATCAGGGTGCAGACGGGTGATAGGTGTTCTGCTTGAATGGTACTCTATTTTTCATCAAAAGTGTTTTTTCCTCTCCTTTTTTCAACTATAAAAAATTTGAAGCTTTAGGTCAGCCATCATATTTTATCAATTCAATTTGAACCTTTAGGTCAGCCATCAAAACTTTGTCCTTTTATTTTAACGATCCAACGGAGTAGAGACAACGTTTTTACCACACTTGGGAAATATTTTGGTGCCAAGATAAAATGCATATTGCTGTATCTCAATGCTATATCATGTCATCATCCCCTCGAAGAGATACAAAAATTATGTGGATGGAAATTAGGGCTCCCAGGAGAAAGATGTGAAGTTTCTAGCTGAAAATTGAGTAGACCTTCCTTTTGTTGAAATAAAATAGTTTTTTTGTTTTTCAACCAATGCTCTTCTTTCAATGCCTATCACTTTCATCTTCAACTGTTATCTTGTTTCGTAAACTTTTTTAGTTTTGCTGTTTCTATGCGGAGTGTGTGGGGACACCGTGTCCATAGATAAAACGTTGATTCCCTAAATTCCATACTAAGTGATGTCTTCCTCTTTCATCTCTAGGCAGCACCTCTATTGAAGTTTAGGAGGCTTAAAATAACTCATAATCTAGTCTAATCTGCTATCATCAATCTGATTCAGTACCCCCGGTTTTTCACTTGTAAAAGATGCTGGCGGTTCTAGACTTCGCAAGGTGTCTTTTTCAGATTGTTTTCATGTATCGTAAGCAAACTTCCCGATGATGATCTCAGAGATTTTGGTGCACACCTCCTGGTTCTTTATTTAAGCTTCGAAGGTTTTTCTTCCATAGAAGGAACTAAGCATTTTTTAAAAAAATTTTCTTGAATTTATCAATTGATCCTTTGATTTGCATTCAACTGATTTTAACTTTGTTTGGTCTTCCTTTTGAAACCTAAGGCGATATCAAAACGTTTGCCACTTTGTTAACAGTCTCGGCAAAAGAAAAAGTCCGTCATTTATCGACGGATTTCTCTGAAATTTTCACCATAGGTGCAAAATGCTACCANAGTTACAGGACCGGCAATAAGTTTTCTTGATAGCTAAATAGGGGGGTATGCGAATAGATTTTCGATAATTTGATTTGTTGAGTTTTAAGAATTTTTTTTCTTTTGTCTCGGTTAATTTGCAACCAAAATCAAATTTAAAAAAAAATCGGTATTCGTCTAGTTCTCTTTAAGCCCTATCGAATGATATATTTGTGATTCTTGTACCTCCAAAACTGTGGGAGGAAATTTAATTTAAACGTGAACCAGTTCAGGTTTTCGGGAGAGCCTAACCAATTCAGTACACTGAATGGTCTGCTGCTCAACCGAACTCGGAATTTGTTCATTGGTATTTTTTTCGTACTAAAGCATTTCAAACGTGAGCTGTATGGCTAACTCTTGCCTGCTGAACGCTCAAACCTGCTACGTCGTTTGAGGGGTGGTGGGGGGGGGGTCTTTCCTAGGGGGACCGATTAGTTAATAACTCAAGTCCGTCATTTTCCAGTGGATTTTTCTGAAATTTTCACCATAGGTTAAAAATTATGCAACGATCATTCGATCACAGCGTGTTTCTCGTAATTTTTATCAGATAATTTATTTTTTCCAAAAAACTGAACAAATAGTATTTTTGAAATTGAATCTCCTCCAATTTTGAGGTTACAAAACCAGCAACATGTTTTTAGATAGCTAAATGTATTATCTAAAAAAACACTGGAATGGAATTTTGATACTTTGATTCGATGAATTTTGGGACTTATTAAACGTATTTTTTAATTTTGACGTATTATTTTTATGATTTTCAAATTGAACAAAGTTTTGAAAAATCACACATAAATATTTAGCTCTTTTCAAGCCTTGCTAATTGATGTATTAGCCATTACTGTACCTTTAAAACTGTGGGAGAAGTAGCATTTCAAACATCAACAAGTTCAAGTTTTCAGGAGAGCCTGACAAACTCGTCTCCTGTAATGACGTACGTGACTGGCCTTTGGCAAGCTGTAGCAGACGAACGAACGCACTTACAAAGCAGTAAAGAATATCGTTAGATTCAGAAAAAATTCTCTATACCGTGATTTAAAAAACAGAAAATTGATCATTTTTAGCGTTTGGCCTGAACTGTTCCTTCAAGTCATGATATTAATTATTATTATCTATTGATGAATTGACCTCCGTTTCTGCTCAATTTAAATGGTTATCACAAAAAACTCAGTAATGTTCAAGTCCACGTGATTTCGTACTGTATCGGTTAACACACTTGTTAGGTTAAGCAGACAAGTAACATCTAGAACAGATAGATGAGACTACAAACACACTCGCGAAGAAGATCGGTTGCACGGTACGCAGGTTTCCGCCTCAAGAGGTAGAGAATGAAAAAATTAACCGGAATATTCATTATTCTTGTCCCACGACAGAGACCTGCAATAAGTACCGCTAGGTTTACTGTGGTTGTCTACTGAAGAACGCTAGTTCCCAAGCCACTTTGGCACAGAAAGACTCTTATCAGGAAATCCTCGTGAGTGTTGCCCACGAATCCTATCTATCTAAAGGCAAGGCTACACTATGCGTTTTTTACTGCGCAACTTAAAGCATTTTTTAACCTCTGAGCGTGACTCGATGCATGAGCGGCTACGCTATGCGTGGCAGCGGGGGTCAGTTGCACGCCGCAGCCCGGAGAGAATGAATTCGGATGAACGTGCGCTCTGGTCAGTAGCTGTCGCTTGTGCGATAGGGAAGAAAAAGAAACTAAATGACGAAAAAAAACAGGAACGACAAGAATGACTCACGCTAGCTGTCCATTTCCTTCATGTATAAATAATTTACTGTCAATCAAAGATTTATCTACCCAACTGTGTTTCATGGTGACGAATACTAATTTTAGTTTAAGCTATCTTATTAACATGAAACAGGGTTGATTAACTCGAGACTAATGTTATTTATTTTTAAATAATTATACACTTTATTCAATTTTTACTATATATTGTAGTGATACATGTTAAGTAATATAAATATATGTAAACAACCGGCGCGCCAAACTCAGCCGGGCGCGGCTGCGGACCGAGAGAGGGTATAGGTATGTGCCTTACCTCAGGAGAAGGGTAGGAGTACGTAGGGGATAGGAGATGTATTGAGAGCTAGTGCGTGCAACTGTATACTTAAAGAACCGATTGCAACATGAATACATAGCATAGAAAAGTAAAGGGTTAAATTTAATTCTCAACGAGTAAGGGAACAAGGGATTTTGGGATTCTAAAAAGTTTTTAAGAAGGCTGTGTGTAGTAATACTAGATGGAAGCGAGGGACACGTAAGCATAGAGAGGTGACGCTCAAGAACGAGCCAATAGGAGAAGCCGTATTTGCGCGGGCCTCCACACAGCTCACAGTGTACGTCAGTTGTGCGAGGAGCTATAAAAGCATAGCGAGGGATGAGTCGGATTATTTCGGCATTTGCCTGGTTCCGTGCAAGATGTAGGCCCAGAGAGCTACAGAGGGGAGGTGAGCAAGCCTTTGTGTGTTAGGAAGTGATAGGAATTCAAATCAATCAGAATAATAATTTTTGTTCTTTAACGATTAGGACAGGCAGCAATCAGAGATTGTGTCACAGCCTTAAGCAAGTGTGATTTTTTTTTTGGTTGTCATTTTGTTCTCAAGCAGGGTGTTATTTTTATTATGGGTTAAAATGGGTTAAACAATTATTTATAAAATGGAATTCATGTTAAAGGGAAGTCTTCAGGTTAACGCACAGTAAATTAAAAAATAGTGAGAGCGCTGTTGAACATTCTATTGTGTGGGGGAAAAAACTCGTTTGTCTTTAACAAGTCGTGCGGCCTGAGCCGGTAATAAACATCAATGACGTCATTTTGTCTGTCAAGTAGATCATCCACGTCCGTTTGTCCGTCAAGTAATTCATTCTAATACTAAACTTCTGAATCAATATGACCTTGTGTTTTTCATTATGCTTTCAGACAGAAAATAAATGTGTTCGATAGGAATCTGGTTTATTTAGAATGCCCATTGTTCTCAGGGTTGGGAGGCTCAACGAAGTGCAGCTTGAGGCTGCATCACACTGATTGATGCAAAATGACGCGAGCAGGAGTGAGCGTCAGGAGAATTCCCTGGGCGAAAATGGGGAATCGGCAGGCGATCTACGTACAGGAAAGTTGCAGACTATGGAGTGCAGGCGCGCTTAGTATGTGCTTATTAGCCGCGAGAAACAAACTGTTGAGGCACCGAGTTAGGAGCTATCTTGCAAAACGCTAAACATTTGGAATAGGTGACGTGCATTTATTCGCTGGTTTGCTTTCGGCATTTGTAGGTAATGCTGTTCTCGATTGTCAACCATAACGCAGAAATTTGAATTTGCGTCAGTGTGTTTTTTTTATCGCATTCTGTGTCCCGGATTTGTTTCAGTATTTGTTTGTCATCAATATGATTCACGTGTTCATTAGCAGACTTGAATAAATCAATTATAAAATGTGCAATTAATCGTTTTCATTTTCCCGTGTTGACCTGAGGCACCGAAGTGGGTGAGCAGATCAGTAGCTACTATGTCTCTATTTTCTACCTGTTCTATCATTCCTCCTTCTGTGTTCCTTACGCTCTGAATTTTCCTTTTCCTCTTCCACTATGAGGTTTAAATACCCACTACGGATACGGGGGGAGGCGCCAGACGCACCCCCCATACGTTTCGTGACATCGTTTCGTGACAATGTTTATTTACTCAGGTACAAATGCTATGGGAGGAATTATTTAACTTGTATATTTTCTATAAGCAAATAAATAATAAACATTACTTACCTGAACGACTATTTGACTATGCAGATTTGATGTTGACTGCCGGCTCTCCGCTTCATCATTAAGGAATGACAACTTATAGCAAGATAGGGTAGGGCATTGTACATCCTCTATACCTGCTTTTTTAAATGTTCAAAATTTTATTCGGCTTAAAAATATTGTGTCCTTAATGTATGAATTTTTTTTATTATATCAACTGGTAATGCCTTCTCAGGATCTGAAGATGTTAATATAATTTTGTAAGCTAATTCTTGTAAAGTTATGTCTTTATACGTTGAATTGTTGACGTTTCAGGGGCATTCATTTGTTTTAAATTGGTCTCTGAGCTGGAGCACCAGCTCGCGTGGCCAATCACTCATTGTAGAAAGCGTAAGCAATAAACAGATGTGCAATAGAACACTCCATGATGAAGTGCAACTGCAAACTGGGAGTCTGGGACAGCTGTCGGGCGCAGGCCTTCCACGTTCGTCAATCTTTGTACCCTAGGCTGGCATGGATTTTACCCTAGAATGCTCCTTGATTACCCTAGAAAATGTGAATGACAGCAATATAGTAATCATCGAATGGTCTTCCATAATACAATTGGCTTTGACCTTAATTACTTCGCATAGACAGATTTGTTAAGGGGGGCAACCAAAGATTTGAATTATTTTCATCCGATTCGTTTGAAATCTGGCCACTATTTGTATTTGTTGAAAGTAAACTTTTTTTACTCGTGTGACTTTTTCGATTTAGCCCTTATTTCTTTGGAAAATTCGAAAAAAAAAAATTGTACATTATGATGGATATTTCAAAAGCTGACAAGTCTTTGAGTTTTTATGCTAGAACAAAACCAAACACAGTTTTAGAATCCTTGGAGCATTTCTAACAAAAGTTTGGTCGAAAATGTTACATTTGTTATTTTTCGTTTTTTTTATATGCGATATTTTATCACCATCATATTTACACAATTTTTTGGGTTTTGTGATTCATAACTTCTTTTTGTACAATTTGGAATTTTGTACCATACTTTTGTTAGAAATGTTTCAAGGATTCTAAAACTGTCTTTGGTTTTGTTCTAGCATAAAAACTCAATGACTTATCAGTTTTTGAATGTTGTAAGTTAGAGGTTTTGAGTATAAGCCAATACCAAAAATTTTTGTTCAAGTGTCGTATAATGGACAATTTATGTAATAGAATGCTGTTTTCATTTTCATTTCGATAATCTCCATGCATAACTTCATATTCACACTGTGAATTGTGCTTGAAAAAAAAAAATTATTTTCAAAATTTAGGAAATTTTAAATTTGTAGTCTGATTCTTATTAAATTTGACTATGATAGGTAACTTTTGAAAAGAAACACAATTTCCCCTATTCATTTTTTCGATTTAGGCCTTGGTTTTTTGAAAAATTGGACATATTGGTTTTTTAGTTCATATTTATTGATATTTCAAATGAATAGAACTCATTGAGTTTTTATGTTAGAACAAAACCAAAGACAGTTTTAGAATCCTTGAAGTATTGTAAACAAAGTTACAGTTTTGAATTTTCTATTTCCCATTTTGTTTTTGTTTTTTAAGGGGTCAAAATGCGGTCGAAAATTAAGGATTTTTGGTCCCCTTCACCCCCCTTCTGGGGGGGGGGGATATAGTGTCCGTAGCGCCATCAAATTTTAGGACCGAATAGTCCACCACCTAAGGCTCCTTTTCCAACAACAAAACAAAAAAAGCTCACCGAACCATCAGGGGCCTGGCAGGGGTCTGGTTGCCCCCCGTAAAGTATGTGGGGATTCGTTAATGAATCAATGAATGATCTGAATACCTTTATTATGGAAATGCGGATAAAATGACAGCCTTCCATTAAAATTGCAAACGAAATTTCCAAATGTGGATCGATAAACAACTCAAACAAACACACAAAGGACTGTGGTCGACAAAATTGATGTACAGGGATAAATAACTAGTGTTCACAATACATGAATAATAATAACTGTCACAGAAACCGAACAAAAAAATTTTCATGCAAAATGCAGACACATGTAATATTTTTTCTGCTCGCTGTATTGAGTCTTTTGACCAGTTCAAAACAAATAAAAAACTCCTAAACGCCTAACTTGATACAAAAAATTTTTAAGCTTCAGGAAGCTATTCTACTCACGTAAAAAAGAGTTCTGCGAATACAAAGTACAAAACTACAATCTACTAAATAATGAAAACGCAATCACGCTGTCCGCATTTTTTATTTCTAAGGTATCGGCATTACAGAAAGTTCTGCACACGTGGCATTACTTTTCACTTCATTAATTGCCTTAATTTGATTAGTATAAATTGGAAAATTAGATGCAGTGAAGCACTGCATGCATCAAACTACGCACGGTTTCATTCTTTTAACTGGTTCTTTGTGAAGTTTTGGTCAAATTTAATTTGCTGAAGAATCGTTCAACGGAAGGTTTGAAAATAGGAAGGCCAACAAATTCGAAATTAAAATAGTTTTTAATATTTGAATAATATGACAGCCCACTGGCATTTTTACGGTTAATTAAAGCAGCGTTTCCCGGTAATTAACAGCCGACATGTCTGGTGTCAATTATTGTTCATCCAAGGAATGTTTTCGACACTCTTCCTTAAGATATTTCTTATTGACAAACTTTTTCATTTGAGGAATTTCGTCCAACATACGCATGAACAAAGAATTTGGAGTCAGTGTTGAAGCATTACGCTGATCCAGACAACGTTCGAAGTCATGTATAGGATCCTCAGCGGAAAACCTTTTTTTGGATTTAAGAAACCTCTTCAACTAAGAAGTTTCTAAAGTTAGTAAAAAGAAGCTCTTTCTCTTGTGAAGTAATGCCAGTTATCTCTGACATCGTTTCAGTTGCTGTCATCACAATGTATATAGTCTCGAATGGCCGGTCGGTTCGAATCGTCGGTTGTTCTATGTTCATTTTAAATTTTCGCGCTCAGTGGATATCTAAAACCCGTAAGGCGTGTAGCATAGTGTAATCTACTACAAGCCGTACGGGTTGAGTTTTAAATCGCTACTGAGGGTTAAAATTGAAAATTAGCATAGAATAACCGACGATTTGAACTGACTGCCTTTCGCGACTTACCCTATCACCTACTAGCAAAAAATCATTAGTGAGTGTTTGATGGGATGGATTCAGCAAAGAAATGGTCGAATTCTTCTCCAAAGCCACACGCATAAAATCTGAACAAAAGCTCCTAATTAGGCTATACATTTTTGGTCTCAGATTGGAGATATTCAGAAAGTCAGACTGAAACAAGGTATTAAACACATCAAATTTTTCCAAATTGAAATTTAAGAACTCCAAAAAGTGTGGGTTAGCCTGTTGTTTAACGACAATTCAACAAAGTGAAGTGTGAGTGCATCCCACTGCTCCAGCAATCGTCATACACAAGCTTGTGAAGACATTGCACGCCGCACATTGCGGAAAGAACCGCAACTTGCTCAGTACCGGCATCGAACACGTTAACTTGTGCTATATTCACGAAACAAATGTTGATATGTTCTATCTTTGAATTAAATGTCTTCTGCTCAATTAATTCTTGTTTGGGTTATTCAACTGTAGTTGTTGACAATCTTCTTTATTTTTTCCCTAATTTTTTTTAATTACATCTGAAATATTGATTTTACCCTAGATTATGCATTTTTTTCCTTTACCCTAGACTGTACCCTAGGAGGGGTTTGATTACCCTAGACTAGGGTAATTACCCTAGGAGTGGAAGCACTGGTCGAGCGATGACCTTGAAATGATCTGCAGTTCACTCCTAACTACGCGCTACAGATGCTTGCTTTACAAGGAGCTGCGTCAAAAACCGCTCGCAGTGGAAGTTCATGCAGCACTCGTGCAACCGACATGCGTGCTTCAAATTTGGACGAGTTGCACGTGAGTTGCTCGAAGAAACGCATAGTGTAGCCGCGCCTTAACAGGGATACCCTACAGAGCATACTAGTCCCTATGATGTGCTAGAGGTCAATCCCCTTACTGCACTTCTTGATAATTCATGTTTCAATATTATTCAACTTTGCTCGGACGAATGAATATCAATGCATGATCTGAAATATCTCACACACATTAGTTGGACTCTTATTTTCCTCATTTCCAATTTAAAACACTCGGGAAAGTCCAAATTTCCAGTATCAAAACCACTCCCCGCCCTAGGGTCTACCAATAGGTAGTTTATTTATTCTATTATTTGTATATCAATGTGTTTGAGTTTACTCAAGTACATTCTATTGATTTACAAATGGCTTTTTCCAATAGTTTTTTACCTGATTATGAGCGCATATTCGAAATATTCATTTCACATGTAAATGTTTTTATACGATATTCCGCGTCCTATGATTTATTAAGAAAATTATAAAATATTCTAACCGTTGTTTCCAGCGAATTCATTTATAGGTTATTGATTCATTTAGGCCTGCCTCCATGAACTTAAAGATGATTTGTGAATTTTTTCATATCTCGACGAAACAGGTTTGTTCGGCGGCCGGTGGTTAACGATCGTTTCGTCTGGTCGTGTGGAAAATAACTGTAAGTGCTTCACCCAAGGGGTGTAGGTTGCCGCACTAAATCCCTTGGCTAAATTACCACATTTATCAAACAAAAGCAGTGAGGTTTCCGTACATCCTACTAAATACTCGTGAAAGTTGAGATCCATCAAGTGATTATTGTCGAGTTCGTATGCTTGACGTTGGAGTTTCAAAACCATTGGCAGCCGAAGTCGCGTTGGGGCTAATTCTTTCGCTTCAGGTAGAAACTCATCTGCGGTATTTCTCACAAAAAAGTTGAGTGTTCTCATTTCTTTAATTCATTTTATTTGCTCTTAATTCTATTTCTCTCAGGTTGTAGAGTGTGCTTACAAGAATTGCTGAAATCGTAATGGGCAACTTACTGGCTTTTTAGTCGTAAATTTTAAACCCCAACTGTACCAATTCCTGTTTGCTTTGAAAAGAAATAAGATGATTTTTCGGTAGCATTAACGACTGTCAGAAGCCACAAATTTAAAGACTACTCTACCTATCTCAATTATCAATTGAAGTCTTTGCTTAAGATATTTATCTTGGAAAGAAACAGTGCACGCATTTATATGTGTGCGTGTGTGAGTGTTGATGGCAGCGAATTTTCTTATTTTATCAGACGATTGATATTTGAATGTTTTTTATAAAAAGAAACGCATAAATATCAATACAAGAAAATGATACGTTATTGGTTTGACGACGAAAACAGAAAATGAAACTTCCGTCCGCCCGTAGAACAACGAACAAATGATGCCGCTCTGATACGATAAAATATAATTACAAGGTGACTGGCATTACGGGAAACAAACTTTAACGTAAGGTTAACGTCGTGAAAGAAATCTATTTTTACTCAATAACCGTGTGGTCTAAAATGCTTCCTTGAAGAGTTACAAGGATAAGAAATTTTTGCATAGCCATCAAGTTCTCCTGATATTACGACTCTAGGTTTTTACTTCTGGGGATATTAGAAGAGTTTGGTATACGAAAAACAGATTCATTCTGAAAAAAAACCTCATCGGTAAAATTCAGAAGCCTCTGAGGGAGTTACTGAAAGTCCTGGCGTCTTTGATCGCGTCCTGCAATCATTATTGCACCGGCGTTTGAACGCTTGCATCGCTACGGATGGACATCATGTTGAAGGTTTTTGTAAATGCCTAATCAAATTAAAAAAAGATTTTTTTTGATCCTAAGAATTAAGGCTTTTATTCTGCTTCTTGGATCAATAAGAATAACGCTTTCCTAACTTCCACATTTCATTTTTCTGCCGCTCTCAGAGTAGGAATTTTTCTACAATGCGTTCAAATTTCAAGTCCTTGAATCTCTTTAACGAACTACTTCCGACCTCACAGTTATGGAGTAAGAAATGCTTATTAGAACAGTCCCAAACCTATGTTAACATTTTTTATCTAAGTGCCGATCACTCTGTATAAACAACAAAGCAGCGAATCATCGCACGTGTGTTTGAAAGCAAAATCTATGAGTTTTTATGGTTTGTTTGAGTTTAAATTCCAGGTTATAGGTTTAGGTTAAAATAAGATGGTATTTGTAGCTAAATTTTGACTAGTTTAAATTCAAAATTAATGAATATGAACCTTATGTCTTCAAGCAACAAGAATAATTATGAACATTATGATCAAAATTATCATCATTCGTAGGTTCAATAAATAAGTCATTTGGTGGGCTCTTGCTATTTCAAAAACTTCAATAGCTCATCAACAGTTGTTCTGCTCGAAACGTTCGAGTCAAATTCTTACACTCTTTCTTTCGAAAATTTCACTATCATCAAAATTGTGGGATTCTTGTGCACAAATTCGAAGCCCCTTTCACAATAAAAATGTCTAGTCCACCGCTGTTAAAAAACTGCATGTGGGGTGAAGTGTCTTACACAGAAAATCTTAAAACTTAATTATTTGACAAACTACGAGTTAGGATTAACGCAGTCAGGGACGAACATTGAAGACCTTACAAAATGTTCAACTCAGAAACTCTCATTTTTTATCATATGTCACACTCGCTCGCCTTCATCGCTAGAAAGATTCAAGTATAGCTTTTCGACATTGACCCAGCTCTATTCACAGGCATGTAACCGTCACACACCTCAGCCAAAAACTTGTTTGAGTGTTTTGGAATGGCAACCAATACTTGAATCAAAACTCTATGATTGGAAAACATTTTTAATAATTTCTTCAACCAAGAACAAATTGATTTCTTTCTGAAATGCTGGTACATCAACACAGACATGTGTACACGACATGTGTTACATTAACCTATTAAAAAATTCATTGGATTTCTAATAAACATGCTGTGCTTGTGGTTGAAACGCTTTAAAATTTGAAGAAATGTTCTTATTATATTTAAAATAATTTTATTCCCTCTTATTTCAAGCTTCCAGGATTTACAGAAATTGTATTTCCCTAATAATAAGACCACCTACATCCAAAAACTCGAAAAACATAATTTACACATATGACCCTTGGTCAACCAAAATGACACTTTAGAGCAAATGTTATTCGTATCAATTTTCTAAATGGCATCTCGCGTAGAACGTCTGTCAGTCTCCCATTTCAACTTTCTTTAAAAATATTCAACAAAATCTCAAAATTCAAGCTCTTCGTCAAAAGGAGCAGTTCGATTTCCTCTCAAACACACAAGCACCAAATTTGCTGTTCAGACAAATTTAGCGGTGTGCAGAAAAACTAATGTTTTTCTTCAGGTATTCCTTTTTCGGCAAACTTTTTTATAAATATCTACCTTAAAATATAAAAATTAAATTGAAGTAAACTCTATCTCACTAAAATTTAATTAATAAAAAATTGTAACCATTCAGTGTTTTTCACAATCAAGTTTTTTTTCTTAAATACACCGAAGAAAAAGTGACCTCTGCGAGTCTGCAGTCTCAGTGATAGCATCGGCGTCGTTACGCACCAGTCTTCCACCTGACATGATCGTCTTTACATTTTTCATTTTATTAAGCCGTACTCTAAGATTTGATCCTGAGAGTGGCTGGTGTTCTGGCTGCCAACATCCGTTCTACATAAATCACTCCTTCATCGAGAGGATCCTGACGGTGCCATGATGGGCTTTAGTTTTCCCTGGCCGACCTACTACCCCTCTGCGCTTCCCTTCTGCTTCACCACCCTAGTTCGGCTGCAAACTGATGTGTCATCGTAATGGTTAGCGCCACAATTTTGCGTTAGTGACGTTAGTTTTTGCCTCACTTAGCTCAAAAATAATGAGAGACTTTAAATTAACGCAACTTTGCCATCAATGGACTGAATTAGTACTTTAAATTTAGATTGCAATTATTACTTTAAATTTTTATTTCAAATGCTACTATTGTAAAATTTCTCGTTATATTATTTAAAACTAGTACTGAAATTTAAAAATGCATTGCTATACTTAAAATTAATAAAACTATCTTAGGATTTAGCATATTTACTTAGACTATAGCTAAAATAGTCTTAGACAGCTATTCCTATAAATTACGTAAGATGAACTCTTAAGCGGTACATAATTTTCTGCAGGTCTACGAGTTCATCACTACTTTAATCTCACATTGCGATTCTTAAATTTACGTCAGCGGTTTTACACACCAATTTATTTTGCGGCGTGTGATCATTTCAAGTGAGTTGACCTTGGTTAGCTTTTAACCAACAAGTTTATAAACAGTTGTTATCGACTAATTTGTTTCACTTGTTAATTCTCTGTTCTCCCGTGACAGTGATCGTGGCACGGCGCTGGAGGGGCGCTAAGGGCTCGCTGGTGTCCCAGTCTCTCCCGTCTCCCGGCCCATTTGCGGGATTTAGCATTCATTAATTAAAATTAAATAAACTAGTATTAATTTTGACGGTTACCTATCCCTGCGTCAGTGCCTCGAATCGTTTTTGTCACTGTGAGATATATTTTTAAACGCTTATGATGATGGCTAACTTCAGACATTCCCAGAATAAGTAATATGCATCAATTCCAAAATTTGCAAATGCAATGATTGACTTAATGTTAGTGAAGATAGCAAATTACCATTACTGGGTTAGAATCGCACCAATCCTCATTCAATACGTCTACAGTGCGACCCACGGTATTAATCCAACAATTATTTTATTGATATCTCGTTGAAAATCCTCTGCCTGGCGAGAATTATGTTTTAATATGGCAACAATGTGTGCTTAGTTCATCTGGCAATATTTGTTTATCTTTTGGAGAGGCTGGCTGCACAATTTTCCTTTGTTTTTAATGAATAATGATGTTCAATATCATGATTTAACATCATGATAAACGTTTTAATTTCACCTGAGGTTTTCAAGTGAAAGACAAAGTCAAGCTATGATCAATCGAATGCTTATCATTCTGAGGTATAAATATATTTTTACATTCAACATGCATACGAATAGGGTAAAAATTTTTGGTTAAATATTTGCTTACCTTGGTATACCTTAAAATGAGGGTTTTGTATGTATATAATCTCCCATAAAAACACCAAGTTCTGTGATAAATCTGTAATACAGCATGTTTGGGGTAAATTTGACAGTTTTGTCAGGGAAAAAAGGGCTTGGTTTCTGTAAGATTTAATTAATCTCAAAAAAATTCAATTGGCAAGATAATTACACCATTGTCAGATTTTTTACTCAAAATAACCGCCATCAGCGTGTATTGCAGCCTCTATCGGGCCTGGAACCTGGAGCGAGCTGATTCTACATTTTCCCTCGGAAGACCCTCAAAAATACTTTAATTCAATCGATTAACTGGTCTCTTGTAGTGCTGGTGCAGCGATTGGTATCTTTCTCGACAGGGCCTCATACATAGTAATCCGTCGGGTTAAGATCAGGAGAGTTAAGAGGCCAAACATCGAGATTTGTGTGCGTCATATCACCCTTTGAGGATACGCATTCGAAAACCATAATAGTTTGGGGAAATTTAGTCTGAATTTTTTTAATAGTGTTTAGGGAGCATTGAGCAGCGACCTACTTTTAATGACAGGCGGGAATCATCATGATACAAGTTATTCTCTTCCACGATTCAGGTAATTGATTCTTGTTGTCATCGTGTATATGAATGAAAAACTTTTTAAGCATTCAACTCAAGCCTAGTTGCGATGAATAAATTTGAAAAATCTGGAAAAAAACAAATGTTATTCTGTCAAATTTATCCCGAACTACATCGGGATTTAACATCGATAAGTTTTGCTGAATAATGATTCAAATGCATTACTTTCACACAATACATAACAATGTCTGCATCAAGCAAAATTACACATGATATAAGTCATATACACGTGGAATTATTAATTGGCATGCGCTGAAATTCTCTTAACTCACATTAGGGAGATCAAGTCCAAGAGTAAATTTGACGTCCAACCACTCCGAGCAGTCATAGGCAGGAGGAGGTCCAAAGGTGTAGGTTTTGTCTTCGAAGTCCACGCCGGCGTGGTGCAGTAGCGTACGGATGGGTTCGGCCAACTACAACGAACGGATTAAAGAGAGCATTACACCACACGCTACGGAAATTTTTCAGATAAAGTTTAATCTAAACAAATCAGTATTTTACACCTCATCGTAGAAATTGAGTCATTTGCCAGCAGTGATGAATCGCCTACTCCAAGAACTAGTTTTCATACCGGTATCCAATACCGCATCCAACCCACGCATTTGTTGTTAGAAAAATAAAATAATAAAATGCACGGACAAAATATGAAAGAAACACGGAGCAAAGCTGGACCGTCGAATTTTGAAAAGAAATTAACACACATACTGATGCCGGCAATTGATATTTCATCAATAGTATGATTCTTCAGAATTTGTAGTGTTCTTCCTCAGGCTGCTTTACGCTCCCGGCAGACTTTAGACTATGAACACCTTAGCCCGAAGCGAGTGCCTGAGGTACAAACGAACCCGGCAGGATAAAGAAAACACAACTGGAATAAAAGCCGTAATATTACAAGGATCGCCGACAGTGATGGCACACAAAGGAATATTTACAGCGAGGTAGGACAGCACTTGGAGGACCGACGGTCGTCGGAAAGTCGTAGCGTGAGTGGCGGTCTGGAATAGACCGGTAAGGCTGTTGCTGGCCGAGGGTCTCCAACTTGGTAGTACTAGAGACGCTAGGTGTGAGCTGACTAGGGTCGAGAACGTAGCGTGGCGGCACGGTTGTCAGTCGAAGCGGCGAGGGTGCGGCTATTGGAGCGTTGAGCCTAGTAGCGAAAACCAATGTTGCAGGGAGTCGAGTGTCCAGTGGGCTCGGCCGCGCAGCTGTTTATGTAAGCCTTGGTGCGGCCTCACTGCGGCAATCCAGGTCTCTGGTTGGGCGACTCGAGGTGCCGCTTTTGAAGCGGTCGAGACTGGGCTAAACGTACGTGGGTGTATTCAGATGTCACCTGGCTGCTCGGAGCGCACGGCTTGGAGAAGCTCGGTCCGGCACCCCAGCGCCAAACTTGAGCGCCGATTGGTCGGCCAGTACGGGTGCTCTGAGGCTGTGAGGTGGCGCTTTCAAGCTTGTGTGGTGGTGTGTGCGCACCAAGGAAGTTGGATACATGGAACCGGCGTCAGCGCTCTAAAGTGAAGCCAATTCTCGGTAGCTGTAGGGTGACGGCCCCAGACACGGAGGTGGGGCTCAGTTTGCAACTGACACTCGGCGTGGAAGGGTGCAGCTTATCCATGCTGCGTTCAAGGACTACTTTCCCAATATGCCGAGCTCATGCATTGTACACAAGTGCAGTAGTACTTTCAAAAAAGATTCAGATATAGGTTTTCACGTGTACGTACAGAAATTTCATGAATTACAAACTTCAACAAGAATACATTTAGCTTCAAGTTAAAATAAAGCACACAAACTACTTAAGAAAGATGAATATCAAACTTGCTGCTCAACTTTTAGGTGATTCCGTTGCAGATGGATTACAATTTGTCTAAAACTAATATTGACGGTTTTAGCGGTAGTGAGGCAACAATAAAATTTATTAGTGAATTTGATATTTTTAATTCCAGAAATAATTTGTCATATGGATATAGAAAAACCTATTAACTCAAATAATGCCGGCAATGCATTTTCTACCCATGATGAAGACACTTTGTATATAACATCACTTTGCTGCCCAACATCTGTCAAACTAATGTGCGAGTCAGTCAGGAAAACAGGATTTAAAGGATTTTCAATTCGCATTAAAAGCATTATTAACTTGTTCCACAAAATTGTATAACTGGGAATGTGTTTTCACTTAATTATAAAATAAGTCAAGATCATTTAAAGTTAATTTTCTGGAAAATTGAAAGCATAGGTGTTTGCAATAACAACCCGACAGCAAAAAAATTTGCTTGTTTCTATGAAAATCTATTTGCTCACAACGAAATAAAAGATGTTCTTAATGGTTACTGCCCGTCCTTTGAAGATGTAACAATTTTGACAGCATCTAGTAGAAGTAACCCATCTTCATTAATCTCATCTTGCTATATAACAGTGTTTAACAATTTGTGTTCTAAGAATAGAATAATGTCTGACGATGTTCAATGCAATGATTCATGCAAAGAGGATACATGTACCAAAAATGTAGAAAATTGTTCCAATTTTTTTTCTAATTCAGTGTATTTTTATAATGTTGTTTCTTACATAGGAGGATACATAGTAAAAAAATTAAAAAATATCCTCCGTTGCGAATCATGTATAATTGGCTTTTGTCAAAATACTGGCAATAAAGATTCCTTAAAGTTCATTCATCTTAAAGAGAAAGTGCTTGTGACCTATCCATCAAGTGATGTAATTGGCATATGTTTAATTACTGAAAGGAAATGTCAGCAAGATCTTGCTATGTGTATGAATCCTAATGCTTACAGCTTAAAAAAATGTTTAATTCTTCACTTCGTATTTGTATTGAAAAGAAACTGTTCACTTCACTTGACAACCACTGTTTCGAAGTTGATCCTCTACATAATCATGTTTTTTGTTAATAAAATGTGTTGTCTCTCAATATATTACTTTAAGATGTCATCACTCTACAAAACTACAGTGGAGGTGGTGGTACACCTCCACTGCAACACCACCTCCACATTTGGCCCCACCAAATGCCGGGTGGGCGGGGCTTGGGACGGCAGAAGTGGCTACACTAGCTTGGCTGGCTAAAGATAGCGATGCCGGTTCCATGTATCCAACTTCCTTGGTGCGCACAGCTAGTTGAGACCACCACAAATTCTTCCCAGTATTAGCACTTAGACATTCTCTAGTAGTATTTTAAGTATTTATAAGCTTTCAGTCATCTTGCCTGAAGACCAAAAGAATATATTTTCACTATTTCAGTCAATTGTATAATTAGCCCCGGACACAACTGTTGTCTACCGCTAATGTTAAGAAATAATTAGAAAACGATGAGTTGTGATACATTGCATGTATTAATTATTTTCCGAAATAAATAGTTCTTCGCACTTTTTCTCTTTTTTCTCTCTCTTACTTTCTTCTTTTCTTTCTTTCTTCCTCTTTTCTTAGAATGCGCAAAGTAAATAAATATTTAAAGTAGCTTTTATATCAGCGTAAGTCGTTTGTTCAACTTCAAATTCAAAGGTAATAGATGTATTAAATGGTTTTATTTAATACAAATCCTGAAAATAAATAGAACTACAACGATATACTCATTCAGAAGAACTATATTATCTTATTAAAGCTTGTCAATAGGCGAAAAAGGACGTTTCGATCTTTTTGGTCTTTCTCAATGCTCTGGAACAAGATGGAAGGAAACATTTTATAACCAAATCAAACTTCATTCAGAAAAAAACAATTAAAATACTGCACTAACTGTGAGGGAAAGGCAATTGCATGCTATTTAAAACAGGCTGATATTTTAAAACGGTCAGCGATTTTAAAAATGCGGAAATTTATAAGATCTCATGCTGAGAAAACTACTTTAAAATTATTTAATCGAACTGGAGGTCACACTTCACCACATTAGAATGGACTGTAGATGGCAAAGGTGCGGAAAGGTAGTGGTTTGTTGATCATGTTCTGCTACATGAATACCGAGGGCTCGAGAACTAGAATTCATGCACTCAAACGCGTACTGTATGCTACGATATCTAAAAATGACTACTAAGAGCTTACCTTTGAGAGCTTTATCATAGTAATTTAATTGCGACCTAATCTGCACATATTGAATAAAAATCCTCTAAAATTAATTCAAATAAAACGTTTTAACATATAAAACGCAGCCGTTCCAATAATTATTATGGTCGTTCTGTTCAAGGTACATATATTTAGTAGTTAGACTGTGACTAATGTAGAGGTCCAATGGTGCTTTGAAATTTTTTCACTCTAAGTATTCTCATAATTAGGAAGAATCAGGCTATAGATTAAAAATCAATTTCCAGCATTGGGTTAAATAATGAGACATACTCTCATCCGTTATTCAAAAATGAAGTTGCGCTCAGAGTGCACCTGAGTACGTAGGCTTGACTATTCGAGCCTTCGGTACTGGTGCTGCAGAGCATGCCGGAAGGAGTTTTAGGACCAACTAATTTCTTTTCGCATTTTTGCACTCCGCAGTCCGCTCTCATAGAAAAAAGCATGATCTCCAGCCTCGGTTGCCAGATTTTAAAATCATTCCCTCAGAATCTACACCAATAAGCCTGTGTATTTTATGATAGAATCATTATTTATTTTAGAAAATAACGCTAATTTACAACCATGCAATCAGCATTGCCCAGCAACTATTGCAGGATTTCCTTTATTCGTTTAAAATTTAATTTAAATTGGGCTGGTCTTTAGTCTTGTTTCAAAGTGTTGAGAAGGAGTGAATAGGTTAAACCATTCTTTTTTGCTTACTAATTTGCTTCAATACGATATGATCTGATATGATTCATCGTCCAAGGATTTTTGTGCTCTGGAATACTTTGAGTGCTACGACAGACCTGCTTATTCACCTAGAATCTCCAAAAAGAACTGCGTCAATCATACTTGAAGAGATATTTCATCCCGAGTTACATACGATTGCAAATATGCCCATTCTACGAACATTCTAGAAGCCTTCCCTCTGGGTAAAGATTTGCTTCGCTACATCGTCGTCACTACGCGTCTCGTCGAGGTTTCATCGATGCCTCTCGTCGAGCAGGGTCGGAGCTTCCAACGATCGCCACTTAAGACATCTTCGAACGTGTAATAATTATTCATCTATAGATAGGAATATTTCTTGTATTTTAGTACGGATTTCATCATAGGAATTCATTTGTAGGTCACTGATTCAGTTAGGCAGATTTCCATGTACGTTAGGATGACTTTCATAATTCTATAACATCGAATGACGAGGACACTGAATCTTAGCGGTTGTCCCGAGCAGTGCGGACTGAGGGAGAGTCAGTTGAGACGCCAGACGCCATCAAAGCCATAACTGTGTCGTTCCAACACTTAAGCCACACCCTCTTGGGGTGTCGGCGCTGGTTGCCATAACCAAACATACTGTAACTAAATTCGTAAACTCTATATTTACTATATGGCAGCAGGATGCCATGTTTCTCCTCATACCATTTCCGTGTAAAAGTGCCCGATAATCACAAACCATAGCATCTAAGGCGCTTCTCTGTACCAACGTACCAGGCCGTCTGCCGTTTCTCCATCAAAGCTGAGTTTCTCTTGATCTTTCAGTCTATCCTAACCAACTCAATTAATTTTTCTCAGGTCGCCATATTGATTTAGGATAACTAGCGATATTTTGTATTAATATTCATGTGTGTCGAAAATAACTCTTCGCTAGTACCGACTTGCCATGTGTGTTAGATTAATTCTTTATAAGTAAACTTCCGTTTTGGTCCTAAGCGTGTTAATACCCTGTTTTGAAGAGTGAGAGACAGGCATGAAACCACCTGACCATTCATTTTAATAACATATGATTCATAAAAATTATTCGATTGTTTGCTCTTCAGGGAGGTGGTGGCAGCGTAGCTACTCGTATAAATTAATTAATGTTATGACGAGGACATTGGAAAGTTACGTCTGAGTTTGTTTTACCAGAATATAATGATGTGACATAACCAAATGCCACGACGGCTAAAAATGTAACAATGAATGTGGAATCCTCAAAGGAGGACTATCCGGTAATATCGGTGCTATGTAATCAAGTTCCGAAATACAGGGTTATAATAACTGGTGGGCTGCAATGGAAATCGCATCTCAAATTAGAGCATCATAACAATCCCGTTATATGCGTGTTCCTTTTCACATTTATTTATCATTTAAACGTAATGAATATAAACTGAAAGAAAAACGAATTTGAAATCTGACAACCTAGTAACTTTAAAAATCTACAAGGACTCTGGAATGCGCTAATCTGTATAAAACTGTGATTTTGCTAAGAGCGAAAATTGATTAATTGAAACTACGTTATTGCACTCATTAGAATATTCTCGAACGGTGGAAAACATGGGTATTGACAAAATTTAGCCTGTTCTGAAGCTCATACCAGAATGCTCGCAAACTCAAATGGGAAGAGTACGAGATGTACATCCAATGTACTCAGTTGCACAACGTGTACAACTAAACTTATAAACAAAAGTTGCTTGCATTCCGGAAAGAAGCTTATCGCTCGTCATAGCCGTGTGTGTAGCGGACCTGACTCCGTGCGGGGAGACCCGGGTTCGAGTCTCGGCGCTGTTGGCGATTTTCTCTGTTGGGTATAGGAGAAAAATTCTAAGCACAATACCCCACTCGACCCAGGTGTCTGAAATGGGTACCGGTCTTCGACCGGGGGAAAGCGTCATGGCGTCCTGGTGTCAGTTATAAGGCATTTGAAAAACCAATGTAAAAGGTGATATGTATCATGCTTCAATTGGAAATAAAGCATCCGTAGATGCCGATGTTTGTTTTTATAATTAAAAAACGACGATATTCTTAAGTTATTCACCGATAAAATTTTAAAATCCACATCAGTAAAGTATTTTGAAAAAACACTAGCTAATTCTTTCTTTAACCTAAGTAAGGGAGTGATACATATGCTTGGCAACATCGACCCCGCCCATAGGACTGCATTTGTATCACTTCCTTACTTTGGTGCGCAGTCTGAAACGTTAAAGAAAGAATTAGCTGGTGTTTTTTCGAAATATGTAACTGATGTGGATTTAATTTTTTATTGGTGAATAACTTTAGAGTATCGTCTTTTTTTAATTATAGAGGAAAGCTTCTTGCCGGAATGTAAGGTACTCTTGTTTATGAGTTTAGTTGAGCACGTTGTGCATTGGATACACATCCCGTACTCTTCGCACTCGAGTTTGCGAGCATTCTAGTATAGGAGCTCCAGAACAGGTTCAATTTTGTCAAAACCCCATTTTCCGCCACTCGAGAGCATTCTGACAAATGCAATCACGTAGTTTCCATTAATCAATTTTCGGTCTTATCAAAATCACAGTTTTATACAGATATGCGCACCTAATAACTTATGTCACTATCTCAAATAACCAATTCAGCTGTTTCAAGGTCTCTACCTACCGTGTTTAATGTCACAGTGTTTTCCTTCACATCCAAATTTGGTAAACTTACAACACGCTTTTCAATTAAGGTTACGCTGTCTGCAGATATTTATCTGGCTAACCATCGAATGCCACGTATTTTCGGCCTTCTGAACTTGAGGAAAAGTGCAATATTGTAATCAGTGGTGTGTACAATATGGATGTGATGTGCTAAAATTCTGAATTCCTAATAGATAGCTAAAATCTACTCAAGTACTAAATGCTAAATTAGTGTTTTCAAATTTAATTGAATATTAAATGCATGAAACGTATTCAATGAAAATGAAAAACATGAAATAATATCGTATGATCACTTGTGTTTCTAAGTTATTTTTTGTTATTGATGTAATTGATTTATTAAATACAAATTAAAGAAGATGAAACACATGGAATAAGGTCTTGACAGCATGACTTCGGCTGCTCTTCATACAATGGAGGAAAATGAATGAATCAAATATGTATGAGAAACTTGGCATCATAACGGAGTTATACAGAATTCTTTATTCGACTCACATCTGCGTTAGTGCCTGCTGTTCCATCCTCCACCACCAACATTCATTCGTCACGCCCATTCAACTTTGACATTTTAGATTGGATCCAGTCTTCGCGTCGATCTAGGAAATTGTTCTTTCCTCCCTTTTCCTTTATTAGAATATTGACGGATGTGTCATTCTAAATTTCTAAATTGTATAAATAATTTTGAATTTAAGGTTAACTTGAATTAAAACGCATCAATTATTGTTCTGCATTGATAATAAAATTGGCATTGGTTATCACATAGCAGGACACTCTTGCGTTTGACCATGAGCAAAATATCTCCCAAATCCGTGCTAACGTCCTATCAAGGAGATGCCAGATATTAATAGGTACGTCAATTCTGACTAACATTTTTTTGTCTTAGATAATAAATTATCAAGATATTTTAACGAATTTTTCGTTAAAGATATTTGAGAGAACAGTGATATATAAAGCAACCTCTTTGTACATGTAGAGGTGAATTTCACCTATCTTTGACTTCGATCAAAACCGTAATGTTACAGTTACTGTCGAGTTGCGCTAGGTCATTTTTTTAAGAAAAAACGGCGCGTCTTTCTAGTGAAGGAACACGGGCTCCAACTTCATTCACGAGAAGGTGTGGCGGTGCAACTCTTTTTTGCTCGCCTTCACGGCGCTCCAAAGTATCAAAATAGAGTAATCGATTTGTTGTTTATCACAGCCCAATGCGAATCCTTGGGTTACAAGAACGTAAAGAATTCTCCAGCCTTAGGCTTAATGAAATCCGTACATGTGTGTTATTATTGGTCTGTCGGGTCCGATACCGCGATACTTTCTGCGTCAACAGTCGACCAGTCCCAGGAGATTACCGCTTGTTATTAGGCGAGCTCAGTCACTTTAACATGTTCTTCACAGACTTATAATTCTACCATCTTACTCTTATAGTATATGACCCTTGTGTTGAAAACTGATTTATTTCGAGCCTGATGATTTGGTCACATATTTCTCATTTCATTGTTTCTGAATGCTACCTCAAAATAACAATATTCACAGTAACGCTTAACGTTATTCAGTAATTTGAATTACAACATCTGTAAATAATATGACCATGTTTAGATGTGTCCTGCTTTATTCATGAAGTTCGAATCATATTATTAATTTAAATTAAATAACATACAACAGTGATCTCAGGTCTGTTGAGTGGAGGCGGCCTACTTTACATATTATTCAAGAAGACAAATAATGAGATCCTCCTCAAAATAAGTTAACGTATAAAGACATAAAAAGAAGAAGAATACATGAATAAAAAGTATAATAACAATAATCTATGAAATGCATTTTTTTAATGCATTCAATGTTCTAAAATACTTCAGTATCTTTTACTGATTCAGCACTTAAGAATAACATCAATGGACTCGAAAACTATGCTGTTAGAGTGTAAGACGGAACATACTCACACTTATAATTTTTGTCACATACTCCGTAGTATCTGTACGTTGTACTGAAGTGCGGGAAACCAGCTTCACAATGATATGAATATGATCGGTAGTTTATCTTGCAGTAATAACTAAAGTTTTCCAAAAATTTCGTTTGACCTTTGCTGCTTAAACAAACATCGGCATCTACGGATGCTTTATTTCCAATTCAAGCCTGATACATGTCACCTTGTACATTGGTTTTTAAAATGCCTTATAACTAACACCAGGACGTCATGACGCTTTCCCCCGGTCAAGACCGGTACGCACCCACGTTAAAGTTGCTCCAATCTGTGTGCGTGCGCGAGTCTGTGTACGTACTTGGCTAGTCACCGTCACCAAGAACCACGCCCACTTCAACAGCTGCCGCACGTCGCTGCATGACACAATTGTAGTACAAACATTTATTATGGTATAGCTTTGCCATAGAAGTATCATTTAATAATGGATTAAAATGCTCTAGCGTCATTGTACACTTAAACGTCTCAGGCGTCTTAAACGACACATATTGTACGAGTTAGACCAAATAAGAGCACAGTTACTGCGATTCTACCGTGTCATAATGTACCGTTCGTTTGTCTCGATGTATTGTTTACAATGCAAATCTCTTTAGTTTATATTTTAAATATGTAGTTCGTTCGAACAATTAACACATTCTTTTTAATATCAAGTGAATGAAAGTATTTAACAGGTTCTTTATAATATGAATTAAATTAAAGTATTCAAGTGCTGAAGCGTTCTGTAAGATGCCTTTTATGTATATTGACGCCAAATGAATTCGATAAATTTACTTCTAAAACTTTAGTGCAGAACATTGTGCTCATATCAGTAAATTTACTAGTGACTTCCCTCTCGTTAAATATCATACTACTTTGGTCGCAAAGTAAAGGAACCTCAATGGTTTCATTGAAGATGCGATAAAGAAAACTTGACGATAACACATGATGTAATGGATGTTATAAATTTCATCACAAATGCTTCACCTTTTTAGTTTCCCTCAGGAAATAGTCCCCCATCCCCTGTCATATATGACATACAAGTATGATGCTTCATCAATACCGATTTTATTCCAGCTGCTACGGCGATGAGATAGTTTTCAAATGAATATTAATGCTCGTGTCCACACTATTTAATGCTACTAAGTTAGTTATTATTTGTCTTTACGTGTCAACTGTGATTCATTGGACGATATCCAACGTAATTTTTAAAACTTCTTAGGTAATGAAAAATACATTATAAATGGAAGGCAATTGCATGTAGTAATATTTATTTGTATATGTGATACATGCTTTCATTATTTATTATGAATTTAGTTACGATCGTTCTTTCAACATCTCAACTTTACGAAATATTTTTAGTTCTTCCGGTGTTTAAATAAAAATGAATTATTAAACATTTCTTACTGCAAAGTATCGATCGTTAAAATTCTATACATCTGTCAATCTATAAAATGCAGCGTTTCGATGAGAAACTATCATCTTCAGGCTAAAAATTTGAGTAAATCATATTTTTTATTTAAGTAAATCATATTCATTTAACCAGTCATGAAACTCGGTACGGCTTCTAATGGCAATTTTATTGCACATTACATTTTCTTGATCTTGACCGTTCGCCGGTAAAGGCAGGAATTGAAAGCCGTCGGGTAATTTAACACCTTCCATATTGCACATTAGCTAGCACTCTACATTGCCATTTTCAAATCACGACTGGGATTTTTTATAAGCAAGTACATAACCTAACTGCATTGCGACATCTGGGAACTTATTCTAGTTAGACAATAGAACGACTTCTGGCAATGAGGTCAACTCTGGACCAGTTCACATGACGCACCCTATACGCACACGATCGCTGCAACACACGCACACAGGGTGGAGCAACTTTGACGTGGGTGCGACCGGTAACCATTTCAGACACCTGGGTAGAGTGGGGCATTGTGCTAAGAATTTTTTCTCCTATACCCAACGGAGAAAATCGCCAACAGCGCCGGGACTCGAACCCTCGTTGCCGTCACGGAGGCAGGTCCTAAAGCCACACGGCTATGACGAGCACAAAAAAGAAACGCATTGAAAAAAAAGACGCAAAAGATATGTTAAAAATAGATAGTTTTATTTCTACTCACTATTATACGGTGGCATGTTAACCCAAACCCACTAATACAGATTTACATGATAGTCATCATTAGATAGCTGACGATACATGATGAGCCGCTATCAATATTCTTCTCACCCTGGGGACTGATTGAGGAAAATGAATTTAAACAAGATTAGATCTTGTTACATTTCGAATTTTTTACTTTTTCCTTTCAGGCCACTACTTTAGCTCGTTTTTTACGCTGCATTTTTTATGTGTGTTCTTAAAATTAAATTTCTAATCTTTGTTGAGCTGTCATTTGCCCACATTAGGCATACCTATTACTGTGTCTATTTGCCTTCCTCTGTGCGCCTTTTCATTTCCCCTTCGCTGTTCCTCTGTCCTTTTGGGGAGACCTAGATTCCTCATTGGAGACCGATCTCTCTTTATTCTTTCAATAGAGACCCTAAGTCCGGTGACAGAAGAGGTAATGATAAAGCTTCGACGAGTTTTTACCACTAAATTACTCATTTCACATAAATTACCATCAAGCATACGTGTGGTACAAAATTTTATTAGGCGAAAATTTATAACCCACTGTCACATCTACGTAGATGCAGAAAATCTCGTAATACAGAACAGCACGTTTTCGGCTGTCCTCGTGAGCATAAGCATAGCACATACATTGGCTGCAGGTCTGTCAGGAGCCAGTCGACTCATCACACAGAAGCTTACAGCGGTCGACTAGTGCAGACAGTGTTATTATTTGCGCGCACAATAACCTGAGAAATCCGCCACAAGCATGCGAGTACCGTCATCACGCGAACTACATAGGTTAGCTGCACAGCAATAATCCAAATCAGCGTCGGCTGCCAGCGTAAAGAATTCTAAAATTTACAGTTAAATTCTCGGGAGGAATTACCTGAACTGTGTTCACACTTTACACCATGAAATCACGTCAGGTTAGATTAATAAAGAACAATATATGTCATGTGAACGACATCAAATTGGTCGGAATTGAATTAAGTTGCTGTGCCTTGTGGAAATATTTTGTCGCTAGAGATGTTTTGTTACGGATTAATCAGTTACTCAATGCTACCAAATTCCGAAGGTTCTAAGATTTAATTTTACGTATTTCACACACCACGTGTATATACGGTGCCATTTCATGACGTCAATTCTTCCGATTTCGTCAAATATATGCAAGTGTGTGCTTAACGCTTCCGAAGCGGGTTCTCTAACATCAGTGCATTACAGTCACATTTAATGTGTTTCCCATAGAATGAATTTTTTACGATCTTTACGTTCTGTTATTATTTCTCCACACCAGTCGAAGCCTGATACACCTATTACTGTGCCTGATAACACTGGTCTGCATGAAAATCGGCCCTGACACCATTCATGCTGATTCTTATGTATGTAAAATGACCTCTTGAATCCGAATTTGACCCGCATTTTTCCAATCACCCACCGTTTTCGAGGGATCCCCAGCTCCTTTCCATCTATTTATTTCTCTTTTCGATAATTTGGAAAGATGAAAAGGATCATTTTAGTTTTCATATTTATTTTTCGAAGCTATAGGGGTAAAAAGTTCTAAAACATGAACAATTGTTACAACGAGGTAGGTTTTCGGAGGGGGAGGGTATTTTTACCCTTCAATATTATGAAATTATAAAAAATGATCGACTTTTCCGTTTTTTACATTTTTTACTTATTTTTACATATATTAGCTTCTAGCACTTCTCATCCTCCCCCAAAAAACAAATGATAAAAATATTTAGCAGCAATAAATACTGACAATAATCTTTATATATATCAACATATATAGCAACAATAATACTATATAAAAAACAATTCTGAAGATTCAGTACACCACGTTGGTGCTGTAAATACGTCGCTGGCACAGATTTGCTCAGGAATTTTTCTGCTTTAACAAAAGTTCAAACTTGAATTAGCCCTTCACTATAATCCTTATCTTCCCTCCGAAAAAATCTCTAGCGATTGTAGAGTCAACGTTGTTGTTGTTATCGGCAAGAATTTTTTGTTTCCAAGTTGTTTAAATACTGTTGAACGGAAGAGTTCTTTTCATTCCGCCTTTTTCCTAGTGAATTAAAGTACGTGAATTGATTTACTGTTTAATTATGCCACGCGCGTGTAAAAATCATCTCGGAAGCTTCTGCTCTGTTGGCGAGAAATTAACTTAAAAACACAAGGAAACCCCTTTCTCTGCTTCTCAAAACTGCTTATAAATTTTACTTTGATTATCAAGTTGGCGATCAGGACAAAGGTTAGACTCTAAAAGTTTGTTGCACTACTTGTTACAGCATTTTGACAAAATGACTCAAAGGTACTCGTAAATCAATGCCATTTGCTGGTCCAATGGTTTAGCGCGAACCTCGCTGTTATCTCACAAATTGTTTCTTTTGTATGACTTCCACCGTCGGGTTCCCTAGCAAAAGCAAAAGTAAGCACACAATTCAGTATTGTAATATTCCTTCCGCTTTAAGACCAGTTCCTCACAATGAATCTTTGCTAATCCCAGTGTCCTTTAAAACCTATACTCTACAATAAAAAACGGATTTGAAAGACTTTGAGCCACAATCTGGACCATCAAATGATGACACGTTCTACGATGATGAGGCGTGTTCAGCTGATGCAACTCATCGATAACCTCTCTTCGTTTCTCAGTCAGAATTGAATTTTCTCATCGGGGATTTGAAGTTACCTAAGAGTAAATTTCAACTTTTTGGATCTCGACTTCAGCAGTTGAATCTCTAAGAAAAGGGCGTAAAAATATCTTCTTACAGGACCAGGCAGTCAACCCTGAAATTACTTTTTTCGGAAGATGAAGGATTGGTATTTTGCACTAATTCAAATGCATTGATGGTAGAACTGAAGATGATCCAAACATGGAGACTGCCATCAGTCTAGGTTGCCTACACTATATGAAGATATGAAGGAGACGTACGAAAACATCAGCCCAATCCTTGATAACATCAGTTTTCATGAATATAAATGGTAAATTTGCGCTGGCTTAAAAGTTCTTGTTCTACTCACGGGCCTGCAATCAGGCTTCACAAAATACTGCTGCTCCTATTTGTGAATGGGACAGCCGATCCCGAGACAAACATTACATCGTATGGACCTGGCCTTCGCGAGAAAGTTCTACTTCCGGTCAGAAAAATGTAGCTTACGATCCTCTGGTCCTGAAGGAAAATATTTACTTGCCGTCTTTACTCATAAAACTCGGATTGATCAAACAGTTTGTGAAAGCAATGGACAAGACAAGTTATGCATTTAAATTTTTGACAACTATTTTTCCTCTTCTTAGTGAAGAAGGAGTTATCGTGGGCCCGGACTACACAGCTCTTTCAAGATATGACGTATATTAAACACCTGAATTGAAAAGAAAAACGAGCTTGGCTAGCATTTCAAAATTTGCGAGAGAACTTTTTGGGTAGCAACAAAAGTGATGATTAGGAAGCTCATGTCGAAGAATTGCTGTCAGCATACAAGCCCATGGGGCGTAACTTGTCTCTTAAAGTGTATTTCCTTCGCTCCCACCTGAACTTTCTCCCAGAAAATTTAGGAGCGTTTCAGATGAACACGCGAACGGCTCCACCATGACATCACTAAGTTCTAGAGAATATTTTCATGGAAGTGGAATGCGAGCATGTTGGTAGAGTACTGCTAGTTTTTGGTACGAGAAACTTCTAGTTCAGAGTACAAAAGGAAAGCCAGCACCAAATCAAGGTTCTAATATTGGTTATGTATTTTCTTTATATTTACCATTTACTTTTTCCATTTATCATTAATTTTGTTATTCTTTACAGCTGAAATAATCGTTATCGAAAAGTGCAAAAAATAAGGAGAAAGGTCCTCCGAAAACGGGTGTGATGGGGGAAAACGGGGGTTATACTCGGATTTAGGAAGTTATTTTACATAAGAATTAGTAGAAATGAGGTCAGGGTTTGAAATTTTTTTGCAGGCCAGTGTAACCTCTTTTTCTTTGTGATCCTTCCTTTTCTCTCTGATAGCTATACTGTCAAGAGGTTTAAATTTTACATCATAAAATGTTTGTTTGATCTTAGTAAAGAGCTAAAGTTTCGTAACATTTTAGAGTATAAGTACGCTTCTTGATATCAGCTTGAAAGTACATTTTCAAGTACAGAAATTTATTTGAGTACGCCTTCAATTACAAACGTTTTTAAATACTGTTCAACTACTCAACAATAGTAGCAACGCTTCTTGTGAACTAGTCGTTGAGTCCTGTTAGCGCATGATTTGGAACTTGTTAGCGAGGGAAATCAGCGACTGATTTCCCTCGCAGTTTTAGACTTTCCGCCATTAAAGAATAACCTTGAACCAGAAAGAAAATTTTGATACGCCATTAAAAAATAACCTTGAACCAGAAAGAAAATTTCAAAATGGAATAGTTAACTTTGATGGTCTCCCCCTTTACTGACAGTGCATTTTGTTCATTTGCTTTGCGTTCACATATTTTCAACAGAATTAACAAAATTTGTCTTCATATGTCAGCACAGGGTGTCCACTGAAAAGTAGCCGATTTAAAAATGCTGTAGCTAGTAAAATATTAGTGCTAGAAGGCTGAAGTAGGTTTCATTGAAAACAGTAAGATTTAAAATTTTATTTTATCAAAATGAAGTGGACGGAGCGAGGGGACTGGGGATCCCCTTCTCTGTAGGGATTTTCCCGAGAGGCAGCAGACCAATGAAGAGGGTGAGAGGGGTCGAAAGACCGCTCAAACCCTAATACTAGGATCTATGAATGGAAGGGGTTGTGGAAGTAGAGCAAGTGAGAGTAAGAGGGAGGAGATCGGAAGAGTGATAATGAGCTGAAAGTTCGATGTGTTGGCCCTGAGTGAGATGAAGTTGAAAGGTAGGGGTGAGTTGATGTTTGGGAGTGTGGGGGGGAGAGTATCTGGGGTGAGTGGGGGACGTGCAAGAGAGGGTGTGGCTATATTATTGAGTGTAAGAATCAGAGAGAAAGTAGTTGAATGGGGTAAGTTGTGATCAAGAATAATGTGGGTGCGAGTGAAATGGGGGGTAGAGGCAAAGCTGGGCGTTATCGCGATAAATTATCGCGATAGTTTATCGCGAAAACGATTTCGGGTTATCGGTTTTCCGAAAACTTTTTTCCCCGAGTTATCGATTTATCGGTATCGCCGATACTTTTGGTTCCAAACTATCGATAATCGATATTTTCAGTTTTTCCCACTGGGATTCGACATGACGGGGCGAGACGAGTTCGGGACAGGAACTATACGTGTAGGATGCACGTGTTATGGTGTAAAAAGTTTGGCCTCTTTTGCGGCCTTTTTGATCAAAAGTGTTGCCTCACGTGGACTGGGACATCAGGCAACCCTGTGGGTGAGACCGTAACGACACCTATTCAGTTCGTATTCAGTTGGAAAGGACATCATCAGGGCCATGAGAAGCTGCCTCTCTGATGAAAACTTCAACATTCTTTTATTTGTGAAGGGGAACATGCTGCAGAACCTCGTCTAAATTTAGCTATTTTACTTTAAAGCGCTGTTTTTATTAATAGACAGGATAAACATTTATTATTTTTTCTAAAAGTTTTCAAAGACTTGTATTTTTCTCTAAAATTTTTCTGTTTTCTAGGATAAAGATTAAAAAAAAAACATTTCGATTTGTTTTTTCAATTAAAATACCAATATCGTTTTCGCTGGTATCGGAATTTTGGATTTATCGATTTATCGGTTATCGATTATCGGCGATAAATTTTTCGCCTATTATCGATTATCGGTTATCGCCGATAAGGTTTTCGTTATCGATTTATCGGTTATCGCGATAACGTTTTTTCGTTATCGTGCCCACCACTGGGTAGAGGCATGGGTGTTTGTGAGCGCGTACGGACCGGGATCGGAGAGGAGTGGGGAGGAGAGAGAGGAGTTTTGGGAGAAGTTGTCCGAGTGTGTTGCACGAGTGGGGAATGGTTGTAGAGTTGTGGTGATGGGGGACCTGAATGCGAGAATGAGTGATGAGGTGGTGGATGGTGTTGTTGGTAGGTATGGAGTAGTTGGGGTGAATGAGAGTGCTGAATACTTGATAGAGTTATGTGTAGAGAGTGAGTTAGCGGTTGGGGATAGTATGTTTGAGAAGAAAAGGATAAACAAGTATACATATGTGAGGACGAATGGAGGTGTGATAGTGGAGAGAGCATTGATGGATTATATTTTGGTTAGCAGGGAAGTGATGGGTCGTTTGCTCGATGTGCATGTGTTCCGTGGTGAGTTGCTGAACGTGAAAGATGATAGGGTTGCGAGAGTGGTACCTGTTGGAAGTGACGTTAGAATGCCTGTGTTGGTGAAGTGAATAGAAGTGGAATAAGAAGTGTAGCAGTGAAAGGTGCGTTGGATGTGATGAAAAATGGGAAAGCACCAGGTATGGATGGTTGCACGGTTGAATGGCTAAAGAAAGGAGAAAATGTGGTTGTAGAATGGTTGGTACGTTTATTTAATGTGTGTTTTGGGGCTAGTAAAGTGCCGTTAGATTGGAGTAGCGCGTGTGTAGTATAATGATTCTTCCTCGCTGTTAGTACTTTTATCGTATTCATACGTCATTTATTTCCGATGACATATTTTCCTGTATATTTCTGATGTTACTCTGTCATTAAATTTTCTGATGTCAAATCTTTCTGATTACTAATGGCTAAATAATTGCAACGGATTAAATAAACAGGCTTCCAAATTAGTTATTTAATATAGAAATGATGACTTGGAAAAATAACGATGATTTCTGATTCAAAAAGTTAACACAATCGATGGACAGGAATTTATTTGTAATAAGCTCATATCGAGGTGAGGCCTCGTTACTGAATCAGTTAGCAAAACAGATTATATAATACGTAATGTGAAATTACGCATACATCCTAGATACAGAATAATGCTCCGTACACTGAAAGCGAATGCCGATCCTACACCTGAGACAACAAGAATGAATGGTAATAGTGGACACATGAAGGATTGATACTCATCTGCACTCAAATTCCAGATTGGCGACTAAACGAATTAAGTCATTGTATGACTTCAATGAATATAACTGCCAGTGCCATCGCTTGCCCGAAGGCAGCGAGGCGTAACACGACCTCAACATCTCACGGCTCAGTAGGAAATGTCCAGACGTAGTTTCTCAGACTGGCAGTCTCAGCGACGCTGTCACGTTTGCGAACATACACGTTTCTCGTTCATGATACTTTACGTTAATAATTTACCGGAAAAAGAAAGTGTCGTCAGATAATTAGATTAGATTACGTTTGCATATTGATTATCAAGTAATTTACATAGAACGAATAAGACATTAAGTGTCTACGAAAAAGAGTTTAGATATGTGAAGAGAAATGGAAGTATCCGGCAGTGCAGCTTTCTTCAAGAAGCTGGTGACGTGGTATTCTCGGAGTGGGTGTAGCTTTCAAACGACGCTTCTCGACGTACTGACGTAACCGTTGGCTGCGATGTTCTAAACGATGATCGTAGAGCTGAGCACATACTGCGCCTATCGACGAGAATATATTTTGTGAATACGGTTCTTTTCGAAAGGTGATCGTTGGCCAAACGAACCCTTCTTCGTAACGTTTATTTAAACACGACGTAGGGTATCTGAAGCGTAAAACCACGAAAGTAGTTTCGTTGTACAACGGGAAAGGTGACAGGTATGAGTGCAATAATTCTAGAGGTATAAGTCTACTGAGTGTCGTTGGGAAGCTGTATGGAAGAGTTTTAATTGGAAGAGTGAGAGTGATGACGGATCGTGTGCTGGCTGAAGAACAATGTGGTCTTAGAAGTGGCAGAGGTTGTGTGGATCAAATGTTTGCTGTGAGGCAAGTAAATGAATAATACTTGGCAAAAGGGAAAGATGTATATTGGGCGTTTATGGATCTAGTGTACAAAACGCATGCTTTTCGTGTACCCATGTTAATGTTCTTTGCCTGTGTTTAATGTTCTTTGCCTGTGTTTAATGTTCTTTAGCCTGTGTTTAATGTTTTTCAGCCAGTGTTTAATGTTCTTTGTCTGTATTTAATGTTATTAAGCTGTATTAAATGTTCCTAAATTTATTAAATGTGCTTTGTTGAAAGTAGGTTTGCTGTAATCTTTGTCAAGTCTGTAATAGAATCGTTGTTGGCAAACATTGAGAGCTCCATCCCAATTTCTTAAATACGAGCAAGTTGAAGTAAGCCTGATTCTCCCTTATTCGGGAGGGCTTTTTCTTTTCCACGCTGCGCCGCGTCAGGAGCAGCGTCATTTTTTCTTCAACTCGCTAGTAATAGCAAGTCAGCCATTCTGGAGTTGAATATTCTCTTCAGTGGACGATTATTCATCTATTTTTTCTTCAGTGGTTCACCATCAAACTTAAGATGATAGTGTGAAGAGTTAGGTGGCGGCAACTTGCGACACGCTGGCTGGCTTGCGTTTGTTGGGCGGAGGCCTCGATGGATGCCTCGATGGCTGCGCCCCACCTCGATGGCTGCGCCCCTCGCCTTTCTTTGTCGAGCTCAATGAGCCTGGCCTAAGGTGAGATGGACTCTCCAATGTTTACCGACTGTCCTTAGCTTAGCTTTAGTATCGTTCCGATATGTGGCTCGCTGCTCAATCTGTACCGATGAACTCTGAAACCAAATTTAAATTTGTAATCTGTAATCTCGTGGCCTCGCGCCCAGTTTAGGAATCTGTAATTTGTAATCTGTAATCTCGTGGCCTCGCGCCCAGTTTAGGAATCTGTAATTTGTAATCTGTAATCTCGTGGCCTCGCGCCCAGTTTAAGAATCTGTAATTTGT
>JACJUY010002769.1:0-23991 GCA_014220935.1 Platorchestia sp. MABIK
AGAGGCAACAAGATATGGCAAAACAAAATGGCTCCGTTCACTTTGAACATTTTCTCGAAACGGTCTGAACACTAATCAAGAAAATACAAATGATCCTAACTTAATTACACAGCATCACGCATTGGACTTAACACACGAATGGGACTTTCTCCAAAAAAAAAGGTTAGACACCAAACACTTTACACACAATAATTCTAACTAAATTGCGCAGAACACAAAACAATAAACTTTTGCACCGAAAGAAAAAGGACACTCGAAATCTCACCCGAAGCACGAGAAAGCTGGAGTACCGGACACTGTGGGTGTGAGTATGAAAGTGAAGCTTCTAAGATGGAGTCTGGCGTTGTTGCCATATCGCAAGGGTGGAAATCGGAACAGCGTTTCGGTGAAAGCTACTTGCGCAATATTCTCAACAAGGTTCAGGGTTTTATTAATGGAATCGGTGATTAAAACTACGAAAGTGTTTGTGTTAATGATAATGAATTTTTGTGATATTAAAAATGCGGAATTAAGTATGAAATTAAAAACGTGAAATTAAATGTGAAATTAAAATTTCGTGAAGCATGGCTGCGTGTGCTGATGGTTCACTACAAATCAACTTTCGTAATAAAGGCGCTACATGTAAGGCCCAAATTTTAGCCTCACTATTCCGGCCAGCTGATATTTGTCAGTTGTCCTATATAGTGGGGCTGAAAATACAGCCTATTTACTACACAAGAAGAAAACTGGATTTTCTGCAGTCACCAAGACAGGCATCGGAGAACGAGCAGCAGATATCAAAAAAGACACGCGATCAACTCGTCTCAGATGATGAAGAAATTATAATTTTGTAGATGACCCGTGCTATTCTGACAAGCCCTTTCAATTAACTTTATCATTATCTACATATCAACGTGGAGAATAATTTGATGTTCGAATTGAACCCAATTTGAAGTTTGAAAATACAAATGTTCAGAAATTAAAATCAACGCAGAATGAGACTTATCGAGAAAAAAGGTCGACGATTGAGGGGCCACGGGAATCTCCCTCCCTGTCCCCCATGGAGGCGTAAGAAATTTTTGACGTGCATAAAATATTGTACCTATCACGAGCATCAATTTGGTACTAATTTCAAGATTGTACGTCTTATAGTTCAGAAATTACTCTTCCCCGTAAGCCGCACCGGCAGATGCTGCACAGCAGACCGCAATCATGAAGCGCTGTCTCAATGCGATGAGTACATCTCAGCCTGGAGAATTTGATGTTTAAATTGGAACCTATTTGACGCATGTAGGTGCAATAGTTCAGAAACTAGAATCATCTCAAAATGAGACTTATCAGAAAAATCGGCCAACGATTGATGTGTAAGGGAAACTCGTTCCCTGCCCCCCTCCCCTTCCCCCTACACTAGGGTGTAGGAAACTTTTAACTTACATTGAAATGTTGTACCCGTCATGAGCATCAATTTGGTACTAATTTCAAGATTGTGCGTCGTGTAGTTTAAAAACTACTCTATTTGTCAGGGTAATTCAGAAGTTTTTCAAAGGTGCTTAGATCGGTGCCCAAAAATGGCTAGCCGATGAAAAAGTTTAAGATAACTGTGATGTTATTTTAATCAATTAAAAAGGACAATATTGAATTTAGCACGTCAACAATTTTGAATTTTTTTGGGGGATATTTGGACAATAGGACATTTGGTATTTGGAGACATTTTAAGATGTTTTACACGAATGAAATTGTGCTCGCAAAGGCTTAGTTTTCGAGATATAGCATAAATAACGTTCAGTTATGAATAGCATTAGCCGCAGTTTTGATTTGGCTCTTCCGGTGTAAGATGAATGCGGAACACACGGATATTTAGGGCGGGAATCCATCGGTCTTGGTATGGTCAAGTTGAATTATGTTAGGTTTACTTAGGATAGTTTATTTAAGTAATCTAACTAGACCTAATTTCATCTATCGTTGCATCAGTACCGTATTTCAGCTTATCTACGCGTCTGTTCAATTTTGTATACGGCATTCCTATAACTTCAAAGTTCAATATCTCGAAAAGTAAGCATTTTCGATCAAAATGTCATTCATGTAAAACCATTTAAGAATGTCTCCAATTACATAAATATTGAAACCAAATTTTCAAAATCGTTGATGCGCTAAAGTCGATATTGACCCTTAAAAGATTCATGTTAACCTTTTATAAGTCGCTGCAATATGGTTGCAGTGCATACACAATGTCACTCGTTATGTGTTGAGAAGTTGTATAAAATAGATTTATACAGAGATCATTATAGATAACAGTAACTATAAATTTGTTTATCTATGGACTGATATGATTTGAAAAACTTTCCATGAGCTAGTTAAGTAGAGAAAAAAATGTAACCTTCAGTACCTGGGGCAGAAAATTGGACGCTGATAGTTAACAGGTTAAGAATTGTAAAAGAAGTTATGCAGAGTCATAGCAAAATCTACAAACACTGCCATTTGAAATAGCCACAGAAATGATTTGGAAGACTTTATTATCAGTTTTTTCTAATGATTGTCAAAAAATTTAGTATTTCCTGATTATGTGTTAACCAGCAGTCAAGTATTGAGGTATTCAGGTAATTTCTATTTTTTAAGTATATTTTCAGAAGGTTTCTGAGAATTACTGATGCATTTATTTTCCAGTCTCATATTAATGTGTTTGCATTCAAGTTTTTGAATTTCATGAAGCAAATAATTTGAGTAAAAAAGTTGAGAAATTTATATTTTTGTCAGTTTTTCTTATTAAATTTGACTTCTACATCTCCATTCATAAACTTCAAAATGTTCTACCATGTGAGTATCCAATTTTGGAAAAATGATTGTTGTAGTTCTTGATTATTTTTTGAGATATTCATATTATTATTGAATCATTGTATTGAAAATTGTGCTTCATTAATGTTAAGCATTTGAAAAAAAAGCTTTCTGAAAATTAGCTTAGGTTTTGAAAGAAGTATTCTGAGGCTTTTCTAAAATGACATTAATTTGGTTAAAATACTGTAGTATTACTGTAGTTGCAACTAAAAAATTAAATTCCTCTTCGTTTCTCACACCTTCAATGTTTCGGTCAATATTGATTTTAGGCCTTTCACGGAAATTAAACATTCTGTTCCGAACAATCACTAAAGGANCCTTAAGTGATTGTTCGGAATGGAATTATTAATTTCCGTGAAAGGCCTAAAATCAATATTGACCAATGTTTCTACGTAATAAGTGTCACCTATCTAGTGATATAAAAAGTATAAATTTTGATAAAAGAAATTCTACTATATTGCCAAAAAAATTCATTTGACTTTTCAGATCTCTCTTGAACATGAAATCCTTCTACATCCACGATACTTTGGTCCAATGCTGTCAGATACTGTACGACAGATGCTCTTCACAGAAGTAGAAGGAACTTGCACAGGAAAGTAAGATATGGGGTTAACTGTGCCAGCTACAGTAGTTAGCCAAATTCTATTTCATTCATTGACTCTTGTAAGAAGATACATTGTTTAGCATTTTTGGTCAACATGCAGTTTAATGTGCTCACAGAAATTAAAAATTCTGTTCCAATGAATCCCTTAAGGAGTGCGTTTAAAAATGTTTTACAAAAATGACGTTCTGCTTGCTGATGCGTTATTTTCAAGATATAACAATGATTACGTTCTGATAGGAATAACATTATAAAGTCAGTTGCTTAGTCACCACATTGTTGGGTCACGCCCACTTTTTGGCGGTAGAGGAACAGCGTTGGTTTGGGTAAGTTGGGGTAAGCTATTTTAGATTGATGTGTTATTTTAGGTTAGTTTATTTAACTAACCTAAAATTACCTAACCTCACCTATTGTTGCATCAATACCGTATTACAGCATATTTATGTCTCTGTTCCTTCACTTTTATATACAACATTGCTACAACTTCAAAGTTGAATAATTAAAAAAATTACGCATCAGTGAGCAGAATGTCATTCATGTAAAACGTTTTTAAACGTATTCCTTTTGTGATTCTTTGGAACAGAATTTTCAATTTCCGTGAGTGCATTGAACTGCATATGGACCGCATTTTTTTAGTGACTTTAGCAACTGCATTCTTTTAGTGAAATTTGCTGTTTTCAACTACCATTAAAATAGCTTTGTGGCTGTCATTCTTACCCAAATTTAGTGTTAATGTTTGATTACATTTGCCCTAATGCATGGTTGTTCAACTAGTAGGTCAGCTTTTGTACTGGTTTAATTTCTTCTTATTTGACTAACTGAAAATGCAGGAAATGAGTTAAAAGTAGCTTATGGTTTCTTGTCTCTGCTTGTTTTTCTAGTTTTTATTTGAGATAATAGCCATCAGTTGATGTACTCTGGTATCAGTTGGAATTTAACATTTCTAATACATGTTATCAAAGTCCTTATTTGGCTTTAAACTAGTTGTTCCATTGAATTTATATTCCAACTGAAGTCTTAGTAGAAAATCTTTACTGAAACTGTGTGAATACAAAAATCATCTAGTTTTTCCGTTTGTGTTTGCTTTTATGTGCAGATATGGCTTTGTCATTGCTGTTACTACAATAGATGACATTGGCTCAGGAATGGTTCAACCAGGACGTGGCTTTGTGCTCTACCCTATCAAAGCAAGTATCTCTTAGTGCCCACTTTGGAAGCTTTTGTTAGATTCTGAAATAGTTGTTTTTAATTTCTCGATAACTCAAGAAAATTTCAAGGGCCGTGCAAAGTTTAACTACTGCACAAATAACCTCCTAAAATAAACTGCATAAATAACTTCCTAAAATAACGTTTTTATTGTTTATCTGAAACCTTAGTAAATGTGTTGCGTTCGGTGATAATCGATTTTCAAATTTTTGGTGCCGAAACATAGTTAATAAGATTGAAATAAACAAGTTTTCTTCTATGCACTTTTCGTTGCAAAGGACTATTTTACGAGTTATAGCGGCATGGTACTTATTGCAATTGCATTGTTGCAAGCGCGCTCAATCATTCGAGCGTGTCAAAATGAAGAGTCCGTTGCAGTGTTGCCATACAACGCTCTCGATAAATTTCTTTCCGCTTCAAAGACCAGAGTTGGGGTCAGTAATTTACTGCTATTCCTCGTTAAATACTCCTTTGCGATGGAAAGTGCATAGAAAAAAAACTTGTGTAGCTTGATCTTATTAGTTATGTTTCAGCTCCAAAAATTCGAAATTTGATTATTTATTACCAAACACTACACATTAACCAAAACTTTACTTATACAATCCATAGAAAACGGTTTTGTTCCAGATATTTGTAAAGTAAGGTCAAACAGTTGCTATGAGGTTTCTTCTCATACAATGTGCTGTATCATGATTGCCTGCAAGTTCTCATCCGATTGAATGTATATTTTGGACACAGGATTTTGTGTAGAGCAGTATGCACTGTAGGTTAAAGGCTGCTGAAGCCTAATGGATAAAAATTCTCTAACATTTATGTGGCACTCAGTAATTTGGTTATGCATCTGCACTCAGCTCAGTTGAAATGGTTGTACTCAGGGTTTTTCCTGCCCTGCACAACCAGTTTTTTATTTTTTTTGTGAATTAGAGAATTTCTTCAGTAATGTTTGATTTTGTTTATAATTTACTTATCTCTTGAATTTTATGTCTAAAAGTCTCTCATATCAACTTGAATCTAAGTGTATTATTCTGTTTTAAAAAAATCAAAGTTTCAATAATGAATAAAAAATTGAAATTGCTTTCTAAGAGTTGGGTTTTCTGTTCTGTTGCAGGGTTTGTGTTTTAGGGCTGTTCTAGGTAGGTTTGCAATGTCAGCCTAGTAACTAGGGCTTCTGGTCCTATTAACTCGGTTATTATTCAAGTAGTACACAAGATTTGTTCGTGAGATTGCATTGTATAAAAGTAATTCAGAAAATGTGGCGCTCTCTTCCCATTCTGTTCAACTATTTGATGATATAAAGATTGCATTGGAAGACAAGTTTAATGTTCATTTTAGCATAACAAAGATGTAGCTATATGTATGATTTGCACAATAATAGAAAGAAAAGGGGCTATGAAGGCAGTTAACATAGCTAAGAGAGGAAAGTTATGGACATATATGTGGTTTGCTTTCTGCATATTCAAATTATGAATAAAAGTGAAAAGATACACATCTTAAATCTCATTATTTATTTAGGAAAGTCAATGAATAAAAATTTCTGGAACATTTTGAGTTGGGTGTAAATTAAATTTTTGTTTGTCGTTTCATAAATTAGAATTTTGTAAATATTTTTCAAATTTTGAAAAACTTGCATTCAGTCTCAAATCAATTCAACGTGACCAATTTTTCAAACTAAAAATGATGAGCTTAAAACTCTTGGCTTTAGATATTATTACTCGTTTAAACCGTACAAAATATTTTTGACCATTTTTCGCTAACCTGAAATAGAGCTTCTACCTAAGCTTTCAGCTGATAAAAGCATAATTATTTCTCGGCCAGATAAAGGAAGAGGTGTAGTACTTGTAGATAGGGATAGGTATTTACTTAGTATGCACAGCCTTATTTCAGATAGTTCAAAATTCAAAGTTATCACCAAACCAATTTTAAAATTCACCATTCGTGTTGAAGACAAAATTAATAACTTCCTTAGAAAGTTGTAAAATTTTCATTTAATTTTGGATGATTAGAACAAGAGCCTCTTTGTTTTGGGATCTGGTCCTGGCATTTTATATGGATTGCCAAAAATTCATCAACCTAATTTTAATTTGAATTTCCCGTTTCATCCAATATTTGCCTCCTACAAGACTCCTAGTTTTAATATTGCAAAGTTCCTAGTTCCTATTTTAGTTCCGCTAACATGTAATGGTTATACCGTGTTGAATTCAAAATCCTTCGTTGACAAAGTAACGTCTTTAGAAAACGCCGACAAATTGTTCATGGTTTCTTTTGATGTAGGTCTTTTTACCAACACACCGTTACATGAAACTATTGACATTTGCTTAGATTATTTATTTACTAGTGTAGATTCCGTCATTGGCCTAACCAAATCGTTGTTCAAATCCCTACTTCAACTTTCCGTCTTAAATTTGTTTTTCATCTTTGACAATAAATTTTTTCAGCAAATGGAAAGATTAGGAATGGGTCTTCCATTGGGGCCTACCTTTGCAAATATTTTTTTGTGTTATCAGGAAGAGCGCTGGTTAGATTCTTGTCCTGTAGATTTTAAGCCTGTGTTTTATAAACATTATTTTGATGATACTTTTTTGTTGTTTAGGAATAGTTCTCATTGCAATTTATTTTTAGAATTTTTGAACTTGCGTCACCCTAACATCAAATTCACTATGGAGTCTAAACAGAATAATTGTCTCTCATTTTTAGATGCTACTATAACACGCAAAGAGGGTAGGTTTCAGAGTTCTGTTTTTCATAAGCAAAAATTTACCGGGTTAGGAATTAATTTTTTCAGTTTTTAAACATTCTCTTTCAAATTAAATAGCATCAAAACATTGTTGTCTAGGGCCTATTGTGTGTGTTCTTCATTTGAAGCTGTGCATAAGGAATTTGATTTTTTGAAGTTTTTCTCAGCAATAATGGCTTTCTTTCACCACTAGTGGATTTTTGTGTTAAGAACTTTTTGAACAAAAACTTTTTTACCGATGTCTCTTTACCTACCGCTCCTAAAAAGGAATCCTTTTTCTTGTTTCCGTTCTTCGGTCACCAATCGGGGAAACTTGAAAAAGACCTCGTCATTCTTCTTTCGAAATATTTTCCGCAGATTGATTTCAAATTAGTATTAGTCAATACGTATAAAATAGGATCATTTTTCAATTATAAAGATAAAACTCATAAAGGTATGCTCTCATCCGTGATTTACAAATATAGTTGCGCACAGTGTGCGTCTGAGTACGTGAGCTCGACCACTCGAGCCCTTAGTATTCGTGTTGCAGAGCATGCCGGCAGGAGTTTCAGAACTAATCGGTTACTTTCCACACCTCCCCACTCCTCAGTCCGCTCTCATGCAGAGAAGTGTGGCATTTCTGCTAGATTAGATGATTTTGGAGTAATTTCAGCTGCATCAAACCAAATAAACCTCCGTATTTTAGAATCTCTCCACATTTTGAAAAAAAACCTGTTTTAAATGATATGCAATCTGCCTTTCCTCTACTACTAACATAAATTTATACTGAACATTTTAATTTGGTTTCTTTCATGTTTTTTCCTTTTTACTTGCTTCTTTCATGATTGATGTAAATTTGAGTCTTGACTAGTTTTTTCTTCTTGTTTTCAGGTTGATAATGACGCTGGAGGTCGAAACGTTCCAGAAATTGTTATGCATTGACTTTCCAAAATAAATAATGAGATTTAAGACGTGTATCTTGGCACTTTTATTTATAAGAGAGTAAAGTTAATTATGTGTCTTGAGTTCAAAGGGCATGAGGAAGTCTCGAAGAATGAAAATTATAATTTCTGTGGAGTAATGGATATAACTAGGCATATATTAGCAAAGCTTTCATAATTTGAATCAGCAATCTTAGGAGAAGGTGTGAAGTTATGAGCACAATTTTTGGTAGCCTTTTTTTTTTTTTGTTGAGTTAAAACAGATTTTTTGTTTGTTATGGTTCATTATTTTTGGTACACTGCAGTCTATTTTTTCAGCACCTACTACTTTTTTTCACTTTCATCTTGCTTTATGAACTTCCTTTCCTGACAGCTGTACGTATGCGTGAAGTGTGGAGGCATACCTTTAGATAAAATTCAAGTCTTAAAGTACATATTAATAAGTGTCAACACTTTGCCATCTTGAAATCATCGTTTTTGAGGCTTTCTGGTTGTGAACTAATCAACACGTTTACCAAGGTTTTAGAACATAAGTAAATTTCTCATTTATGTACCAGTATAAATGAACAACATTTAAATTATTTTAAATGTTTAGAATATGTTTTTAGAATATGTTTTGGCGTATGAGGTCAAGGATAATCGTGTTGTTACATTTTCCACGTGCTTTGTAGGAAAGATAAAAATATATTTGAGTTGTGGATTTAGATATTATCTCTGTACTTACAATTTAGCTTAACCAACCGGAAAAACCAAGCTAACATAGTCAACGTGTTAATGTTAGAACGGTAAAGACCATAAAATTATGTTAATAGTAATTACACACATTATTGAGAATTTTTAGCATCATTGAAAATCTGATATGGTAATTGCTGAAAGGCTCAGTTTAAAGAGAAATGAGATAATTTTTTTTACCATAAACAAAGTGAAATGTGAAATCAATTCATCAATAGCTTTCTCACACAGGATACCGTGTGCATAAAAATAGCTAGTTCGTAAGTAAGAAGAAGAAAGGACAAAAGATAGAAGGCCTGAAAGCCTATCCTGGATATACCATAGCTGAGGTATGTGAACGGCATCCCCGTGGGGGTACCAGTTCCCATAGCATAACATGGACAAACCTAACTGACAATCGTAGGGCTTACCGAATACCCCTCGAGGGGAACGATGGTAATGATACAACATTGTGCATCGAACACAGTTCACAAATTACATTACATTTAGAAACGATTACCTTGAGAGACAGAACCTGTACGCTATTTTGTTCCAGAATTTGAAGTGATTGCAGCACAGTGTAACGCATAAATTCAGAGGTAGGGCCTTTCGTTTTCCTCTACAAAACTATTCGTGCTATGAAATGTGAAGAATTGATGTTCGACTAGAGTGATAAATTCTTGTTCAGGGCATAAGTTTGATTGAAAGATTGAGTTTTGAAATTGATAGAAAATTTCAATAAGACGAAACAAGAAATATTTAATTAAAGAAGTTTTGAAGTCTAATATTTTCTTGAAGATTCTTGCAAATCTCTAACTTTAGTATGCTTATTTTTTTAAATATTCATTGTAAATATTATAGAAATTCATTGTTGAAAAAATACAAAGCAAAATTTCATTTTTATATCTGGTTTGGATATAATTGATCGAAATTCAAATTTGTTCTCAGCAGTGCGGGTGAATTATACCCTGAACACACCGCTCAGGAGGAGACAACTTATTATTTATGGGAGTTGATGCTCTCAGAATTAATGTGCAAGTTCCCGAGCTAAAGGTTAGGAAAGCCTTTCTTTTGTTGAGGTAGAATAGGTATTTGTTTTGTTACGGGCCATATTTCTTTGGTTCACTGCTGTCGTAATTTTCAGCACCTACTGCTTTCTTCTTCAACTTTTATCTTGTTTCGTAAACTTATTTTTCATCGTGTTTTTATGCACTTTGTGCATAGATTGTGCGTTTCTTTGTTATACTAATTGGTACGTTCCTTCTTCCTCTTTTTATAACGCCTTTGTTGTGGTTAGAAAGGCTTCAACAAACATCTACATAGTCTGTCTAGTTGCTATACTTCCGTTAACAATCACAGCTCTCAGGTGATTTCACTTAATTTTTCCTTAACTAGATTTGAGTGTTCACTAACGTTTGTTTAATAGATCCTCTTCAACCTCTTATAGTCAAGTCAACCAACGCCTTCAATTCCTTGTGGGTTGTCGGTCATATAGCCATGATTATACTATTTTGCTTCCATCGCCATATTTCTCGGTCGGGTTGATGTTTAGAGTAAAGGCGGTTTCGTTTTTTTTGCTAAATATGAGCGATTTCATTATGGCTGTAAAGCTTAATTTTTTCTCCAAATAGCAAAATGTTTGTGAAAACTTCTTCGGGCTGCAAATTTGCTTATGCAAACTGTGACCTTAATTTTGAATAGCGTTTCTCACGTTAGAGGTTATGCGTGAATCGATCGTGATTTGCGGTCTTGCTGCTGAAGATCTTATTACTTGTTCTTTTACTGGCATGCTTTCCTGCAACCATTGGAGTTTCTCGAAGTTAATCTCCAGTAACAAACTGATTAGTTTTAAATCCTACGTAGCATGTTTTATGAACTAATTGTAATCATTTTAGATCCTCTCGCACAGATACAATTATTGCATCTATGGGAATAAGCGTTCCCAGGGAGAGGGAAGAGGAAGAGCGTCTGAGCTGAGAGTTAGGCAGACTTTCCTCTCTTTCAATGAGAATAAGATTTTAGTTTTGCAACGAACCGTTATTTTCCGGTTCACTGTAGTCCTATTTTCCAGCATCTCGGACTTTCTTTAACTTTAATCTTGTCTTAGGATATTCCATTTTTAACTTCTGTTTCTATGCGCAGGGAGAGGGATGTTAGTGCATAGATTTCCTTTTCTATAAACTCTATATTAATTGGTATCTACCTCTATCCTGTCTTTGGAACAATTTTATTGTGGTAAAGATACTTTAACACGAATTTTTAACAATTTGTTCTGGGTGCTCGAATCCTAATTTCACGTGTATTTCCTGAATCTCTCAATTATTTTGTTGTGCAAATAAGTATTTCATTTTTGTTGCTTAGCGAAGTATCAAGTTCTTATTTGCCTCATTACGGAAGTTACCCAGATTAATTTATTTAAAATCTTTTTTGATAAGGTGTCAGGGTATTACGTTCACCTCACTTTATTTACTTTGACGTAGATTTACCTGTTCGTGGTCACAGGCTACTCATAATGCAAAATGGGAGTCAAAGTCCTAACTCAATGATGTGGTCTTGCGTAGTGTGGAGGTCAATATTGTGACATGTGTATATCGTGATAACATGGAGTATCTTTTTTCTCATATACCCACCGATTTTGCACACTTACTACTGACTGCCTAGGTTCAAAAATTGTAACACTGTTTATATTGGGTCTTAAACAGATATTTCCCGGCAAGTTTGTTGAATTGTTAGCAACCCTTATCCAGTGCTAATTGGCAACACTGATCCAATCCAGCTGTAGCTGGTTATCTAACAGGCCAGTTACTTGTCCATATGACTTGAAGAATCAACATTGTGCAATGGAGCAAATCAAATGTTCAACCATATGCGAACTTCGTTGTGCGAGCTGCCGCCCTGCCTGCATTGCAAAGTCGATAAAAAAACCCTAAGAAAACGATTTATGATGTTTGCATGCGTTTCAATGGGTCTGATTAAAACTAAGAGGCCCCTCTCAAGGCAAGAAGTGACAAAATATTAGCACCTCGCTTTCTGGGGGCCTCAAAAGGAGTGTCAGAACAAATCTGGACCATGCCGTTCTCAACATTAGCCAAGAAGAGGGCTGTCAGCGTCATGACGATCCACAGAGGCCTGAAGCAGCTGGGCCTAAGTCCTGTGCGCTAGGTAAGAGGCATCTTGACGCAAGATGAAGGAAGTTCACTTGAACAGGAGCTGGAAATTGTTAAACTGGATGAAGTCAAATGGCGCAGGCAGTAACTTCTCTTATGAGAAATTTTTTGCCGTTGAAAGGGTCCTCAATACATGGAATGGCCACTGTATCACCTTCTCAAGCAGTGCGTCCAACACGCAGTGACAACAACGAAGCGCTATGGCCATTTTTATGGTTTCAAGTGAGGAAGACGTGTTAACTCACTTCTTCGGTGACCGCGAGAAAATTACTAACTTGGTCTATTGCAAGGGCCAGATGGGCAAAATCATCTCTTGGATTGATGGGATGCTGGTAAGGAACACGTGTTCCAACAGAACTCGGCCCCAGCCCACACGGCAAAGAAAATGATCAACTTGCTCATGGGGTCCGGCGTGCGATTCAGGAAGGAAAAATTTGTGGCCCTTCGACTTGCATGACCTGAACCCTTGGACTACTATTCCTGGGCGCGAATCAAAGCCAAGGCACGTGAGATGCATCACAACAGCGTCACGGCCCTCACAGAGGGCATCAAGAAGGCAGTGAAGTCGTTAGAAATGGAAGAGATCATGCGTGCTGTTTCAAAGTTCTTCATGGCTGAAGATGGCCAAATAGAGTAGAAAATTTCTCCCAATTGTCTGTTCAATAAACTACCAAAATTTCACAACTTTCTCTTTATTATCCTTTGAGTTATTAATGATACAGCAAGAGAAAATTGGGAATATTTAACTGTTAGACCATGTATTTGACTATTAAGCGATTATTGTTAGTTCTTCAGAGGGATACAACTATTGTATCTATAGGAATTGGCACTCCCAGCGTGAAAATGGGAGGTCCCGAGCTTAGAATAAGGTAGGCCTGTGTTTTGTTAAATTACAATTTTTTTTGCTGTGTCAAGGACCGACATATTTTGGTTCATTGCTGTTCTATTTTTCAGCAAGACTGACTTTCTTCTTCTATTTTTATCTTCTTTCAAAGCCTTCCTTTTCAGTCTTACTGTTTCTATGCAGGGAGAATCTTGTGTGGGGAAACCCCTCAGAGGGATACAACTATTTTATCTATGGGAATTAGCACTCCCGGGAAAATGTGATGGCATGAGCCGAGAGTTAGGTAGGCCTTCTTTTTGTTGAAATAAAAGGTTTATGTTTTGTTACAGACCATATTTTTTTTCGGCTCATTGCTGTCCTGTTTTTTCAGCCCCTACTTTCTTCAACTTTGATCTTGTTTTATGAACTTCTTTTTCAACTTCCTGTTTCCATTCCCCTTCTACATAGATTCCGTATTCCCTTGTCTTCGTACTAAATCGTGCCTTCCTCCTTCCTCTCTTCAATACGCTTTTTTTTTGTAGCAGTTATGGAGGCTTAAACTACCATATAATCTAATCTTGTGTGGGAACACGCACCTTGTACATGAATCCTGCGTTCCCATATCTCCATACTAAATTATGCCTTCATCCTTCCTCTCTTTAGAACATCGCTTTTGTGGTTAGGGAGGCTAAAACAAACTATAAATCCAATCTATTGGATAGTCCGAGGTCAATTTTATTCAAGTTGTCATTAAATATCTAAGATTTGAACTTGTTGTGCAGTATAAAGCCATCGTGTTCCGTCCCTTCAAGGGCGAGGTTTTGGACGCCATAGTGAGTCAAGTCAACAAAATTGGACTTTTCTGTGAGATTGGCCCAATGCAGTGTTTCATCTCCAGACATGTAAGTTGAAAATCAAGAAAGACAGTATCTTCCTTCAGGATAAATTTACCCTTACATTTTGAGAAAATTTGTTAATTTATTCCTTGGAATCAATCTACTGACACCTGGTATTTGGTGGGCTGCTGTTCGAATTAGAATATTGATTATTTTAACTAATAGGGTATTGGAAGCCCAATTTTGCTTGTTTAGTTGTGCTGTTCATCATTTGCCGATAGAAACATGGGATGTGTATTTGTTTTCATTTTAATTAAATTGTATAATAATTTAATAATTACATTTAATTATGTTGTGTTGAAATAATTATGTAAAATTATATTAAAATCAAATTTTGAACTATTTTCATTTACAATGAGCATATAGGTCTCTCAATGTTTGTGTGTTCATTTTCATTTCAGTCTATTCCTCAAGATTTGGAATTTGACCCCAACTCCAATCCGTCATGCTACAAAAGTAGAGACGAGGTTAGTGCTGGATCTAAATTTGATATAGTGTGATTTTCAGTGCTTGTATTAGTCACTGAACTATCTCAGAAAACGCTAATTTCATGTTAATCGATTCTTCTATTTATAGGTTTAAAAGTACCTCAAAACATTCAATAATGAGTGGTTTTGCTATTAGTGTCAAGTGTTCAACTGCTTCAACCTCTTATGTAGAGCAATAAAATTCTTGATCTATTGATGTCTAACCCAACTTCACGTACGTATAAGGGTTCCCCCTACGATTCCGTGTCATTTCGATTACTATTTTTGTCCTTGTTTCTGTTCATTTTCAAGGGAACGCGAGAGCGAGCTGTATATCATTATTGATTCATTGATATTTGTATCGTTCATCAAAAAGCTTTAGGAAACATGCATCAATAATTCCAAGGACCCCTCAAGGGGATACAATTACTGTACCTATGGTAATCATCACTCCCAGGAGGAAAATGTGAGGGCCCGAGCTGAGAGTTAGGTAGGTCTTCTTTTTGTTGAAATAAAATGTTTTTGTTATGTTAGGGACTGCCTTTTTCGGTTCGCTGCTGTCCTGTTTTTTTTTAACACGTACTACTTCTTCAACTTTGATATTGTTTCATAATTTACTTTCTCAACTTACTGTTTCTATGCCCTTTCTGTATAGATTTCGCGTTCCCTTTACTCCATACTAAATGGTGCCTTCCTCCTTCCTCTCTTTGGATCGCTTTTGTGGCGGATAGGGAGGCTTGAACTGACTAATAATCTAATTTAGTAATTCTAAGAAAAACTAGGATGTTTATATTCTATGCCCAATTATAGGTATAAACAATCTAAACTTCAGGCGTAGCAAACTCGTTCAAAATGCGATTCAAGCTACACCAAACTAGACGTACAAGAGTTGGACAAAAAGATGAAAATGCATGTTTGACAATAAACGTTGATTCTAGCCACGCATGTAAGTGGCGCTCTTGTATTTGCCCACTGATGACACCTGTTCTATGTCTTCAATTAATTGCAAGTGTCAGTCATTGTCAGAACAGTGTGCATCATGTCTGAGCTGAGTGCATTCGATCGCTGGCAAATTGTTCGTGCTCGAATGGTGGGTGCTTCTGTTACTAGGGTAACCGAACTGTGAAATGTTTCTACATGTTCTGACTGTATTGAAGGTTTATGGTACGTACAGGAAAAACGGAAAATATCCGCTAAGTTGAAACGCTGACGCAAGTGTGCGTTGGATGATCTTGACAGAAGGTCGATGAAGAGAATTGTTACGGAAAATTAAAATACGACTGCTGCAGAAGTCACTACTAAACCAAATATCGGACTCACGACTGTCTGCACCGAAACAATAAGGAAGCTTGATGAGCATGGATTTTGAGGGCGAGCTGGAATTCAAAAACCAGTTCAGAGGAAAATGTGCCAAAAGCTGAAAATCTACATCAAGGAGAAATGGTAGATAGTCATTCGGGCGGGTGAGTTTTGTTCAGCAGTGTGCAATTTTTAGCTCCTCAGGGGGCATTGGATAGGCAGCAGGCTTATGTTAGATTTGTCTATCCTTTGCTATTGCGTCCTCATGGAAGATACTGGTAGGTCACCTCAGCTATAGATAGGCTTTTGGGGCAGCGGTTTTTTGTGCCCACTTGGCCTCTTTCAGTTTCCATGTCTTCTTTGACATCTCTTCTTTATCTTGTTTCTGTACGCAGTGTATCCTGTATGAAAAATATTTGGTTGATACAGTCGCCGTTTTCTACAGGCCGTACTAAATGGTCAGTCCCTTCTCATCGCTATTTTGAGGTTACCTTTGTTGAGGCTTGGAAAGCTTCAACTAGCTAAAATCAAAATATTAGTGAAAATTCCAACTTTTGACCGAGATTATGTCTAACGAACGCCATATTAAGCCAACGATGCAAATTGCTTGCTGGTAAGAGTTGAAGAATGGAACATGACAGGGATTCGGTCACGATTAGAGCAATCAAATACAGTAGTGGTATTCTATGAGTCCGATGATTACTGTGTGAGGTTGAATTACTGGCAAGAATTATGCGATCATGTTGGTTCATCACGGACATCATATAGTATGATGCCTGTTCCCCAATGCTGATGCTGTGTTCCTAGTCGACAACGTCCAAGTTTCACTTCTCTGGCCGGGAAGACCGGTTTTGTAAGCGTGAGTGATACGTCGCATCTCTCCTTGGCGCCACATTCACTAAATCTCAAAATTGTTGAGTCTTTATGGTTTTCTCTGGAGAGATAAGTGCGTGATCGCTGTTTACCTCTTCCATCGTAACCTGAACTTTCCTCTATTTTACGAGAAGAATGTTACATCTGAAACACGTTCGAGATCCGAGAAAACTTAAAGCTACTTTGAATGTGAAGGATTAACCTACACTGTATTCGGCATTGTATGTAATTTAGGTGTTCTCACATTTTTTATATTCAACCCTGTACATTTAGGTTACATGCGTAGCTGGACAAGCATGAAACGGATTTTGTGCAAAAATGTAACTTTTCTGATATAATTTCTAAACCAGAAGCTTACGTGAAATCGTTGTGAGCTATGTCGCTTGCACGTTGCTCCTCTATATACTCGTTCTTTTACAGCTTAACTCCTGGAAACTCGTAGACGTTATTTATCTATCCCAGACAACCATGTCAGCGTCCTTTGGATGAATGTACTCATACCTAACCAAAAAGTTTAAAGTAGAGTTGACCGTAACAAGCTCAAAACGCAGCACGAATCGACTTAGTCTTCTATAGTTTAAAGTAATTATAGAACTTGGGAAAATTTGGTTCGCTTTCATGAAATAGAACAAGCTCATTATTTCAAGTTATTTTCAGACAGGAAATTAGTTTTTGTACTATTTTACAGAATTTTGTTCCCACTGATGTGTGAACGTGTTTGTTCCTAATCAGTCCATGTTTAATGTCTTTATGCTGTCGTTAAAACTCGTGAACGACGGATCTTTCCTTGAGTCTGAGATGTTATAAACAATTCATACTATGTTTCAAATTTTTATTTTCATGTTTTTGATGTTTCTTCAAAAAAGACAGAGATTTAGGATATTTTTGCGCTAGAATCTCTGGATACGCGATTAATTTCAAGCTTAATACCTAGAGATCAAGCGATACGTTTTTCTCGATGTCCCCTCAGGGGGATACAACTATTGTATCTATGGGAATCAGCGCTCCCAGGGGGAAAATGTGAGGGCCCGAGCTGAGACTTAAGTAGGCCTTCTTTTTGTTGAAATAAAATGTCTATTTTTTTTTTTGTTATGTTAAGGACCACCTTTTTTCGGTTCACTACTGTCCTGTTTTTCAGCACCTCTGATTTTCTTCTTCAACTTTTATCTTGTTTCATGAACTTCTTTCTCAACTTACTGTTTCTATGCCCCTTCTGCATAGATTCCCCATTCTCTTTTCTTCATAGTAAATGGTGCCTTCCTCCTTCCTCTCTTCGATACGATTTTTTTTTTGTAGCGGTTAGGGAGGCTGTAACTAACGTATAATCTTATAATCTGACAAGTTTTGTCGAAATTTTTTTTTTAAATGGAAGAGAAACAAAGATCTTTAATAACAGTTCAATCATATATGTTGTGTCTTGTGAAATTCATTTTCACCATTTAAATGTTTCGTCATCAAAAAATTTGCGCTAGAATTATCTCACGTTTGATTACTCAGGAGAAATGTGTTTGGCCATTTTCAAACATGAGTAAACTTGAGAACCCTGTTGACTGAAATACGTACTACTAAGGTAAAGGTAGTCCATTGATGTTTGTAAGATTTAAATTTCTCACATAAATTCTGGTGTATTTTATACGAAGCTAGTAATTAACATTATTTTGCGCTTTGCAGGAAGTCGTGATAAAAGTGGACGACGAAATCCGAGTGAAAATAGTGGGTACCAGAGTTGACGCTGCTGACATAGTAAGTGATGCCGATAGCTCTTAAGACAAATACCCTCTATTGTATGATTTGATTTCTCATAACCGATTCGAATTAAGATGACAAATTTTTCTTGTTTTAATATATTTTAAATTTTATTTTTCACTCCATAAATATCAATGTTAAAACTCGAGTCGCGTCTTACCTTCCGTCAGTCTATCACAATTTAAGAACGAGATGAAGTCCGTCGCACAGATACACGATTTAACTTCTTCGTACTCGAGGGCGAGTACACAACGGTACGTGACGTGAAATACGTGTTCGTTTAAAAAGCGTAGATGACAGGAAAGCGGACGTGTTTGATCGTAAACGGCCTTCCGTAATGCCGCCTTCTTTGAGCTGCCTCGACCATTAGCTTAGATATATTATTCATCTGTAACAACAGAATGTGCTCATTGTGCAATGTAAGCTCCGTACCAAAAGTCCACTATTCAACTTCTTCACGTTGATTACGTTAAGACAGGTGAGGTATGGATAAGGTAGTTGAGGAACCAGGTTTGATCAGGTTGAATTAATTTTACTGGAGTTAAGATAGGCTATAATAGGTTTAAGGAAGTTTATGTTAGGTTAAAATGGCTTTGAGCAGGGGACAATAGAGAGGTTTAGAAAAGTCATTGTATGCTGCTTACTATTGTGTTGGGAACTAGCGCTCCCAAGGGGACAATGTGAGGGCCCGAGCTAAAGGTTAGGTTGGCTTTCTTTTTGTTGAAATAACATAGGTTTTTATTTTGTTATGGACCAACTTTTTTTCGGTTCACTGCTGTCCAGTTTTTTCAACACCTACTACTTTCTTCTTCAACTTTGATCTTGTTTCATGAACTTCTTTCTTATCTTCCTGTTTCTATGCCTTTTCTGCATAGATTCCACGTTCCCTTAACTCCACACTTAATGGTGCCTTCTTTCTTCCTCTCTTTGGATCTCATTTGTTGAGGATAGGGAGGCTTAAACTAACTAATAATCTAATCTTGTATGCTGCTTAGGTTAAGTAATGTAAGTTATAAAGAGTTCCCGTAAATTTTTTCGCTTATGAGCAACGTGATTAAATGAAGGGATGGATGGACTTGATACAGAAAGAAGCCCTCACCAAGGTGAAAGCGTCAACAAGTAGGAGACGGGCTCGTTGTGCTGCAGAACGACCTAGAAATGATTAGAAAAGCAGTGAATGCAGCAAGGCAGTGGGGCAGATGCGTGCGTTGTGACGCCGGACATGTTGCAGGGGGCAAAAACTTCGGTTTCTGATGTTGCTGTTTGGAGCTCTTCAAACGAATTTTTTTCATTTTTTAAATTAATTGATGAAATGGTGAAAAAAATTATCACTGAGAGCAATTACCTTGTTCGGGCCAAGCCCTTATTGTCAGTGTTCATTAAACCTTATGCCAGCCAATGTTTAAGTAAAATTAGAAATCATTTTTATTTGTCAAGAAAAAGCAAAAAAATTAAGCCTTAAAATTGAAACTGGAAGTATGTGAAAAATTTAATGTCAGGAAACACTCTATTTTTATTTTCGAGACCATTTAGAATTTCAGCTGCTCAAATATCTATTGCAGTCGTTTCATTTGAATTTCATTCTCCCTTTGTAGGTGCATTCGACTCGAAATGATGTTGCTATGTGCAACAGTTAGTGCATAGATCGGTTTCTGAACCACATGAACGAAGTAGCTGTGTTAAGAATTGAGTGATTTAAAACTATATCGTTTCATTCTAATGGTGAAAATTTTTTTTACAGTTTGCAATCGGGACCCTCATGGATGATTACCTTGGTGAGTTGTAGTATTATGTAATGTTCACTAATACGTGGAATTACTTCGTTTCAGTTACAAGAGTTACGAGACTGAAAAATTTGTGATTGACTCTTTGTCTCCTGACAGCAACTCGAGGCCCTAGAAATTCGGTGTGCTTTTCCACTACAGATTGAAAAATAGAATTTTTAAGTATTTGAAAAATATCTAAAATTTTGGGATAGGTAACTTAAATTTAAGAGTTAATGGTAGTTTCATGTAAGCATACTGTACGATATCACAAAACCCATTTAAGATGTAAATCAATAAGCGAACGTAAACGAGTAGGTCAATACCTAGCATTGATGTTTATCGAAGTAGTTATTAGACCAGTAAAAGCGCATTAATATTTTCCAGGCCTAACGAGCTAAGGGGGTTGAGTGGCGTGGCTCACCGCACCAGGATCTCAACAGACTTCACCATCCCATCTTTGAATTGGTGGATTTTAGAAAAACAATATTAAGGTTTTATTATTTTCTTTCACCTAAGCTGGGTTCGTAAGCTAACTTAAAATATCTCTCGACAAGTTAGGATGCTGAAAAAAGAGAATAATTCAATCGTTATTAACAACCTGTTGAAAACTGGCTGTTGTCAATAAACAATCGATTGAAACTAATTTTATCCATTCTACGGACTCTCTTATTAACGCAGCTTCACAAATCATTGCAACGCATTCTCGCGTTTTTCTTGAAATTTTCGCTATTTTTGCGTTTCTTAAAATTTGCTCCGTCAGAAGTCTCGCCAAGTGTAACCGTCTTTTGAGTGAATTGATGAGGTGCTGGCTTAGGGAAGCTGTCATAATCTGCGTAATCCTCGACCGACGCCACCTGCGGCAGCTGCAGGTCAGGTAAAACTGGCCTGTGAAGACAATCATATGAAAGAATAAAGCTCCAAGGCTCAACGATACTGTAAAAACAAGTATGGAGTAAATCAGCAGAAATTATGTCACTGGTAATCCAAAATTTCTGAGTTAGGGTCAAAAAATAAATCTCCATGACGCTAAATCGTTGAGCAGGTCTTTTTTCTCGAATTGTGCAAAATTCCACTGATTCTACGTTGCTCCAGTAATACTACAGGTAACACAAATTTTACTATGCACAGTATAAGTAACTTTTAAAGAGCATGAATTAATTAAGAATAGGTCGAGTTCAACCTACTTTTCTACTGTCGTCCACGACCCATAACTTTGCGAGCTGCTTCCAGATGCGGCCTGGTTTGTTTCTTTTGGCGTAGACGATTTCTGTTGCTCCTGGTTGCCCTCACGGCTGGAATCTTTATCTTTTTTCTTTTTCTTGATTGACTTCTTTTTTTCTTTCAAAACTTTCTGTTCATCCAACGAAATGAAACCTGGGGGTTCGTCCCATCTAGTCTCTGGAAAGAAATGAAATACTTCGCCACAACTGGTAATGGGAGGTAGCTCTCCCCCTCCCCACCCCCCTACCAAGAATTAAAGATTACTCGGGCATTCTGGTAATTTTGTACTTCGGATAAAATGTTAGTACGAGACAGAGGTATGAAAATTTATTTTCGATTAGACATTTGTGCTGCTTTCTCTACAGAAGGTAGGGACATATTCTTTCAATAAAACGTTAAAATTAGCTCGAAAAACTTTGGAGAAATAAGACTAAAGCTGGAACTCAACACATATTTCGATTACCATGCTCGTATTTTCTCCTGTGATCGAATGAAATTATGTAAGATTTTTCAACTGAGTGCATGCATAATATCAGAAAGTGAAAATCTCGAAATAAGAGACCGTTCCAATTTTTAATGCATTCCCAACTATTATTATATATAGCCAGCCGCTAGGTTTTACGAATTTCGTTACGTTTTGTTCCAAATTTACTTAGAGAGCAAATTACTGGTATAAACATGATTTCATTTGTTACAACAAATTCAACTAAAAAATTTGTAGCAAATGAAAAATTCTGCCCCTTCTTCAATCAAGAAGTTATACAGGCTGTTTTTTTAATATGGGACGACCCGAAAAAACCGAAATACTTCAGACCGAAAATAAAGTATTAATAATGACTTGAGTTTAGCACCAGAAAATGGGACGAAAAACTACTGCAACGGAGACACGGGTCGAAAGGCCAATATGGAAATAAAACTTACAAAAATGCGTGGATACAAATTTTACACAAATCAAAAAATTGGGCTTTCTCCCTCGTTTGAGCTTTCATTAAAATACCCCAAGAGCCGGGTCTGTCAGGTCTCTCACGACTGTCACAAATTAGAAAATGTATGCGTGAGAATAAACTAACTCCTAAATTTTATAAAAAATGACGGAGAAGCATAAGGTTTACATACTATTTAGTTTAAGTTAGAATAGATTCAAGACATTTGGTGCCAGAGAAAAAGAAACAAAAAACATGCTCAGTTATCCCCGCTATCGAGAGATATCAAAACTGAGTTAATCAGTCTTTTTCAAGCATTTTTGTCAAATACCGTTCTACGTAAAGAAATGTAGCTTTTTAAAAGTGGGTGTATGGAAGCGTTGTGAGGCGGAGATTAGCCTGACAAAGGCGTTCTGAAAAAAAGGAAGGAGGATGGTACCATTTAGTGTGGAGTCGAGGGAACGCGGAATCTTCGCACAAGGTGCATAAAAATAGTTGAGAAAGAACTTTGTGAAACAAGGTTAAAATTAAAGAAAGTAGTAGAGGCTGAAAAATTAAGACAAGTAAACGGAAAAATAGTCCTTAAAATGAAAAAATAAGACATTTTCTTTCAACAAAAAGAAGGTGTACCTAGCACTCAGCTCGGCAACTCACATTTTCCCCCTAGGAGTGCTAATTCCCATTTATACAGATGGCCAGCCATCATTGGGGAAAGCGAGGGATATATTTCTCCAAGTTGAATGATTGTGAAATAAGTTACAAACACCAGAAATGAAAGCACTTAAACATTTTCATTTAGATTTGCAAGATATTGTTCTACTTCGATAAGAGCTCAACTTGTGAAAATGCAAACGTGTAAGTGATCAATTCAACTCAATCTGTGATTACATCGATAGGCATACTGTTTCTCATTGAGATTTTAAGAAGACAGCTACTTGAAGAAGAAACTCAGAATATTATCTTATTATCTTGTATGCATCATTTGACTCATGAGGAACAGCCGTGAATTAACGTCATACTTGACTTATGTCTCTGAGGAACTCACTGTAATGGATAACATTTTTTTCGAGGATCAAAAAAGAATCGTTGTCACTAAAAGAATCCGATGAAAACAAATGTTTCAGACTTCATTGGGAGTCTTTTTTCAATGTTCTGAAAAAATCCCAACAAAATCTCTGCATTTTACTAATCAAACAAAACGAAGACTTATAAGACGGACGTCATCGAAACAATAGAAAATACATCCGTAACTGAATTGGAAGAAAGAAATCGTTCAATTTCGGACGGTATATAAAAACCTGCAAATATTCTAAAATTCGGAAGGAAGATGCGAAAGATTAAATTTAAGACATCAAAGTTACCATTTCTAAAGGCATGGTCATCGTTGAGACTGTTCCGAGGTTACTAGTCGGTGATGCAGAAAAAGCCAATTTGATTCAAGCTTAAATGTTGCACAAGAGAATGAGCTCCTCTTGATAATCGGTAATGAGCTAAACTAGAATGACTCAAGCAACGATCAAATACTCATAAATACTAAGGTATTATAAATCATTAGCGGATTCACCATGGTTCAAAACCCTATGATCACATTTGTATTTAAAATTTCGAATACTAAAGTTTTAGACAGTTGTAACCGGGGGCTGTGTTGCTACTTTTATAGCACAGCCTTCATGCCTCTTTTTACTTGAATAATTTTTATTGTTATTTTCTGTTTGATATTAGCCTAATTGTACATTATCATTCTTTTCAGTTGGGAATAAATTTAACTACTCTAAAATATTTGTAAAGACTCTAAGGAAATTCTAGATAATAGTGAAGCTCCAGTTG